>NJDC01002713.1:131107-151174 GCA_002245475.1 Calephelis virginiensis
TCGTGGATTTTTTTTACGTTTTCTTCTGTAGTAGCCGTTTTCGGTGCACCTGGGCGACCCACGCCCGATCAAAATCCGACGTGCGGCCACGAGCAAACACGTTGAACCGATTTTTGACGGTCGCCATCGCAGGAGAAGAGTCACCGTACACAGCATCCAAGCGCTCTTTGATTTCGCTGCGCGTTTTCCCTTCCAAAAAACAAGAATCTAATCACCGAACGATATTGTTCTTTTTCCATTTTTGCAAAACCGGCCGACACGCTCGCTTCCAAAGCCTGTCAAAACAAAACAAATGAAGGGAAAAGACTGAAAACTACTTGATAGACTTCAAAAAGTATTTACTGCACGATAGTAAAACTCTTTTGTAACAACAACGCCATGGGGCGATGAGGCTAAGTAATTATTGAAGGCCCCTCGTAGGTACTTTTGAATTTAGTTACAGATAAATTCAACGAATTCGATAAAATAATTTATTGTTTACTGTTGACTAAATATTAATTCGCTTGTATAGTGTCCCAAGAGTATTTTTATTTAATATGATAAACTCGAATCCAAATTTTAATATTGCATAAATCAAGTTTCAAGAGTAACCCTACAGTCTGTGTATGGATCGTTGTGGAAATTTCAATTTCAAAATTTTTTCATTCATTTCATTCATTGCCATCCTGACCCGAACATGACATTATGGTGGTAGGTATAGTAGTAAAGCGGTGGATCTCTACCCGAGCAAATTCTGCATAGTACTCTACCACCAGTGGTCTCATTGCTATTACATACATAATATCTTCACGCCAAGTCACTTACGAGGTAGGCATAGAGTAACGAGTGTTAAATGTCACAATCCTTGCAAACCTCATTGGAAATGACCCATGTAATCTATGCTCGGCTTTTACGAGCTGCCTGGCAGGAATGGCAAAAGGTCTATTCTACTTACGGGACCCGGACCAACACAGAGACAGAAAGAAACAGTAAAATTTTGCCATTATTCTATTACATATCTAAATAGAATAATGACAAAATTTTACTCTTTGTTGGCCATTATTGTATTAGATAACTTTTAGAACCATTATTTTATTAGATACCTAATAGAACAATGGCAAAATTTTACTGTTTATAGTATATATTTATATTTACCGTAATAGGATTTCGAAAAGAGCTGCACTTATTTAGGAAATTCTATTTTATTATATTTTTAAGAAAGTAACATTTTGCTACAAAACTTAAAAATTAGAAATTTTAAAATGAATCAAATCTGATAACAACCGAGGATTGAACTGGTTGATGTAAATTAAATAATAAAATTATAAAAACCGTATTTTTACTTAATTAAAATTTCTAATTTTATGTTATAAATGAAATGCTCTGGTTTTCCCCAGTTTTAAGTTTTCGCAAATTGATTTTTATTTTTCTGAAAGTTAATAAATAAATAACACTGGTTTGTCCAATGAACAGTTTTACTTCGTGTTTGTCCGAATCATCTTTGTAGAATAGACCATTCCTCGCATCCGTCGCCTCCTTGCCAAGCGAGTGGTAATAAGAAAGCATACTTAGGTTAAATGGGCCAATAAGACCACTGGTGGTAGCGTTGTGCAGCAGCATGCCTGAGTAGGGATTCATCGTCTTACCTATTCCTGCTGCCAGAATGACAGTGTTATGTTCCAGTCCAGAGCGAAGTGTCACGATAATGTGATACAACATTATTCTATATACATATCTTCTCGCCAAGTGCCTTACGGGGTAGGCAGATAGTATCGAGTGCCAAATCTCACGTTCCTTGCAAACTTGCCTGGCTTCCTCCACATTCATAACCCTTTTCATACAAACACGCCGATTTCGGAAACTCTTCAGAAACGCCACCTTGGGATGACATTATTTTGTCTTCATACAAACGGATAAAAAACGCATTTCTTGGTTCGATAGACACTCGGTATACAATTATTCGCGGTTACTCCCATAGAACAACTATATGTGTTTTAGTCCAGTAAAAAGTTAAATGAAACCATGATCAGTTTTGGCGCAATGAATAAAAATGTGAATATAAGCTATATTGTGCTGTTTTTTAAACTTCCCTTGAGCGGTTATGGATGTTTTTTTATAAAATTTGGTAATCGAAAACACCTCCTACATTTTTGTTTAACACTTCCTACTCATTAAACGATTTTTAATTGGTTTAAAAAATACAGTAGGTACACTTATAAAATTTCAAACCAATCGGTAAAGCCGTTTAGCAGTTGACATACCGACATCAGTGCCACCTATCTCAACACGAAAGGGTAATTCTCCCCTTCTCCCGTTGTCCTATTACCCGTTTACCCGTTGGAATGAAACATTCTACCGAGGTAAAATTGCATTTTTATTAGCGGTAATGCGGGTTTCGAATGGAATAAGAATTTACCGAATTGGCCGGGCAGATTTAGAGCCTATTCAAAATAAACAAACAAACAATACAATCTTTCTCTTTATTATTAGTATAGATTACATAAATTCTATTACCCGAGCGAAGCCAGGTCAAGTCGCTAGTGTGATACAAACTCACGTGGTGTTGTCACGTGCTGTTATGATTTACATTTTAATTTTGTGATATCTTTTGAATGGACTTTTCGATTTGAATAATTCAAAAAGTAATTTCAAGGTATTGAAAGTCTTGAATATGAAATGATTTATTTAGATTAGGATTAATAAGAAGGTATAGATAGCATGTTCCGAATATGACCACTATTTTTAATAACTTCTAAAATGTATTAAAATAGTTATGTTGCCGTAACTGTAAAAGTTAGATATATGGTGTCGCAAACTTTTTTGTAGATATTAATACGTTCTTTAATATTGTAGAACATCTTATACTGCTATTCATTTCATATCAATGGTTTTCGCAGCGCACGCGGGGGCATACATTTTATAGCTAATTTTTTTACACCTTGTGTTACATTTTTGAATTTTTAGTAGGAATCCCTAATTTTTTCTAGTTACAAATATAGCCATCCAATATATGTCCATCAGGGTATAATGTCCGCTTCTAATGGTGAAAGAATTTCTGAAATGGGTCAGTAGTTTCGGAGCCTTTTCATTTCAAGCAAACAAACAAACAAAAAATCAAACATTTCCTCTTTATAATATTAGTATAGATACATACATTGTTGTCATTAACGCGGTACCTAATGAAATTAATGAAATAATTGGAGTCAGTTCTTGCATTTTTACAGCGCTTAAATTACATAGGTATCTTCACGCCCATATCGACAAATTTGTTGCATAACTAAGACACACAGGACTAGCCGAAGACATTAAGTCCCGCAATGTAATACGCGGCAAGCCTATCGTCAACTTGGCACATGTCCAACCTCGGGCAATGTTATTTTTAATAGAAAATTCTCCTTTTCTAAGTTTTTGTTGCCCGACCCAGAAATTAAACCCGGATCATCAAGAAGTCAAGTGAACCACTAGACCGCAGAGGCTTAAATTATATAGGAAGATAAAAAAAATATAAGTAAGGAAATACGTAGTCACCTTAAATGTAAACATTACTTTTAAGGTGACGGCGACCGGCTAACTGTTCTGACATAAGTAATTCTAAAATAATTCAAATTATATAAAATATATTCTTCATGTCGTTATTCGAATTAATGTAAAATGTTTCTGGGTTTCTATTTCGTTAAGTTTGCAAAATTTAAATTTATAATAAAATATTGTATAATTGCATTTAATAATACTTTATGGATAATTATAAAATTTTAAATAAAATCTACATAATTAAATATTTTGGCCAAATTATGACACATGAATATGAATTACGTGATAAATGATGAAATATAAACTCAAAAACCTAAATACATATTTAAATACATACATATTCACATGCTAAATCCCATGATAGTGCCAATATATCTAATTTCATAAACAAACTTCAATAAAAAATATTAATTAATTAAAATAATTATAATATTAATATGTAAAGCAAAAACTGTGGACCCCTTTTTACGACGGAGGAGTAGGAAATTTGAGAAGTGGAGAACGCTAATATTTTCTAGTAATAATGCTTATAAAGTGCATTAAATCAAAAAATAATAAATAATAATCAAACTAATTCATAAAGTTTTAAAACAAACTAGTTGCTCTTGATAAATGACGATGGCGGTCTTATCAAAAAGATATTAAAATTTATTATGGTCGAATTTCGACTAATGGGAGACCACTAGAAATAATAAATTTGTTAAATATAAAAATCAATCCCCACTTACGTGATGTGGTCATCACATCACGTATAAAAGCAAGACATATTTTGCTAATGTTTTTTTTTTGTTATTAGTCAGTTATTGTTGAGTTTATATGAAACAAAATTCAACATTCATAGTTAGCACAGGACGACGAATGTTGGGTCTGCTAGTAAATATATAAATTTATTAATATATGTACAGGCTTATTTTTCACAGGTATCCCGTTTCGGAAATCGAACCTGAGACTGTAATTGTTTAGTGGATAGCGTGTATACATACGCCTCTAACAACGAGCATTCCTAATAAATTTAAAATATAACGGAGTACCTAGGTTTTTGTACTTTTCAACTTAGTTTAAACGTCACTTTTGGATTCAATTTGTAAATAGACAACATTTATGTCTTTTTTTTATGGCTTAAGGCTACGGACCAGCACTTTCCTCTCATAATGGTAAGACATTGTACAAGTATCATGGGTGATAAAAGAGCGTCGCTGTCCTTTGTGATGCTGGAATGTTAGGCCTATTGTGCAAATCTACCGGCTACCGTACCACGACAATCCAACTAATACTATAAATTCGAAAGTTTGTGTTTGTTTGTTACTCTTTCGCGCAAAAACTGCTGAACCGATTTTCATGAAATTTGGCGCACACACACATAGAGGGTAACTTGGATTAACACATAGGATAGTTTCTATCCCAAAAAACTGTTCCTGTGGGACCATTAACCATGCGGACAACATCGCGAAGCCGCGGGCAACAGCTAGTGTAATAAACAAGTACGTAATTTACAAGTAAATTCGGCCCTATGCTTAAATTTAGTACCTACACTGGTGCGATGCGTCAACACGCGATAGGGCTACGCACCTTCAGTAGGCGTTATAACCAGGGCCGTCTTAGATTATGCTGGGGCCCTTGGGCACAAAACAACGTGGGGCCCTTCCGCACACAATAATTTGGGTCCCTTTTGAAATATAAGGAAGTCAAACTTTAAATTTTTTTTCACTCTGATTTTTTGGGTTATCAATTACATTATCTTATTACAAAATGTCATAAATAATTTTGGTATGCTGTTGTTTGTTTTATGATTACGATAACAGATTCTTTCGGGATTTCTGTTGAGCAACATCTTCTATTAAATCCTAAAACCCAATTTTCTGAAGAATGTCACTTTCCATGCTCATAATTATTGACAAATTAGTTCGCCATTCTTAAGCTGCAAAATTGAATGCTCAAGAATTAGGGCAACGAAAAATCGTAATGCACCCAGCCAAAATATTTTAAGGTTAAAATTGAGTGAAATAGTCGATCCTTCGGGGCCCTCTGAATATGGGGGCCCTGGGCACTGTACCCGTGTGCCCTTATGGTAAAGACGGTATTGGTTATAACTACATCTACCCATTTCAATTTCTTTCTAATTTTGTGATCGTAAATAGGTATTTCCACTGTTCCACAGACACGTATTATGCAGAGCAAATAAATTTTTCTATACATGTACATAAAAATTAATCGACGTAATGTAGGTATGTACGAGCATACTCAGAACTTTTGACAGGGTAGATACACCAATTATAAGCAGGAAAGATTTGATTGCTGGTTTGTTTGTATTGAATAGTATTGAAAATTCTTTTACGATTGAAAGTGAATACTGTCATTGATGAACATAGGCTACTTTTTAAAGCGGGACTATGCTTCATTCCTACGGGTAATAAGACACCGGGTCGTAAAAATGATTCTTCCGTACTTACCAATTTCACATACCTAACTTCTAAACGGTTAAACAGATTTGAAATTGTAAATGGGTATTTAGATAGTTTCCTGTATGGTTTCAAAGTGAAATTGGACCCGGTAGGTGGAGCTGCTGTCTGTATATCATCTACACTATAATGTTAATGAGGAAAGATTTGATAGTGTGTTTGTTTGTATTTAAGAGGCTCCGAAACTACCGGACCGATTTGAAAAACACATTTTACCATTAGAAGCTGTCATTATTGCTAATGCACATAGGGTGCCTCATTTCAAATTTGTTCAACCGTGCGAAGCCGGGATGGGCTGCTAGTTATTAAGTATAATTCAAAACCCACTAGTTGGATTATGATGAAAAAATATATAGGACTACCTTGGAATCATGATCTATCTTCAATTGAACAATCAAATCAGTTTGTAGTGGGCCGAGTAATCGCGTAACAAAAATGCAAAAAAAAATATAAAAAAAACATTGTCGAATTGAGAATCTCGTTTATTGTGTCGTTTATAAATACAGGCTTATTGGAAATGTGTCCCGATCCCGTTAAGGGGGTGAAGATGAGGTCACTAGCTAACTAATTACCCATGAGTATGCGGGGAAAAAGTGAACCAATCACGAGTTGTATTTTTTTTCCTTTTTTAAAAAAAATAGGGTAATACAACTTTCAAAACAAGATTAAAAAAAACTACGGCGTATTTAAGTATAATTAGTTATTATCCAGTTACAGCTTACTTCATTTTTTTTTTTACATTATAAAACACAATAAAATAAATAAAAACATTCAAAGTTTTGAAATAAGAGATAGAAAACTCTACATTTTTTATGATTTTTAAAATGTTGTTTGGAATAAAGTGTATTTTTTTTCAAAAAATCACCAATGTACTTGGACGGCAGAACATTTTAAAAACATCTACACATTATTAGCTATCCATCAAGATACAACATTCACACAAAGAGTTACATAATAATTGTAATAAAGATTAATAAACATAAACAGGAAATGAACCTTGAATTTGAAATTTTCATTTTAATCAGTGCAAACATTTTATAGCAGTAAATCAATTAGAACACTAGATCTAGCGTTGCCTTAAATCTCATTTTCAAAGTGAGATCCTTTATTCCTAATGTATAAGAGAAATAATAAACCACAGTAAAATAATTGAAAACGTTAATGGATTTGAAATAAGAAATAAAAAGCTCTACATTTTTTTTATTTTTACAATGCTGTTAGGAATAAAGTGTAAATTTCTTAAAAAAATAACCAATGTACTTGGATGGCAGAACATCTTAAGAACATCTACACATTATTGGCTAACCAATGTGCTACAATTTATCATAATAGCTATCCTATTGTCAAAATAATTTGAGGTAATATAGAGACCAGGTGCAAGTACTAAAAAAATGTCGGTATGTTTCTTAAACAAGATAACTTATAATGCGACAAAAGACAGTAGGCTTAGCCATGAATGGACAAAAGGGCTCGAAAATTAGTTCATTGCCTTTTTTATCTGTTTTTATGTTTACCTAACAAAAGCGGCGATATATTGTAGTAGTGCAAAATTCATTAAGATAAAAGGCTTCAAACTTTGTAATGCACTTTATAAGTCTTCAAGTAGTCTGTTTCTACCACTCGTACGTTACGGATGCCTCTTAAATACACAAGATTATTCTTATTATTTGACCTCGCACTACTCACTGGACTGTTTCTATTATCTTTTGTGACTTGGCTTGTGAACTGGACTTTGACTGATTGCTCTATACTGATTTGGCGATATTAAAGGATTGTGATGTCTGCACAACGAAATTTGTTCTCTAATGAGGAATACGCCGATATAATGTATTTTTACGGATATTGTAGCGGCAATACTGCAACTGCTCGTCGTGAGTACATGCGTCGCTTTCCTAATCGCCGAATACCCGATAACACTGTTTTTATTGACGTGTTTCGACGAGTCAGAGAGACGGAAAGCGTGGAAAGGCGACACACTGATTTTGGTAGACCACGCGTGTATGCCCCAGATGACGAAGAAGCAGTACTTCGTATTTTTCAAGAAGATCCTACGATATCCACGAATGTGGCGGCGAACCGCTTAGGCGTGTCGCAGTGGAAAGTTTGGTTTACCGTGCATACAGCTGGGTTGTATCCATATCATTATACTCCAGTGCACGTAATTGAAGAATTGAATCCTGCCAGACGTTTAGATTTTTGCAGATTCATGCTGAATGCCGATGCGGAAAATCTAAGCTTTCTAAAAAAATTTTTATAGAGGGACGACCGAGTTTTGACCAAGATGGTATAACGAATTACCATAACGCACATTTTTGGGCCCCAAAATCATAACTAAATCGCAATAAAAAGAGCAAGGATCGCAGCGACGCTTTTCTCTAAACGTGTGGATGGGAATAATAAATGATAATTTAATTGGACCACATTTTCTGCCAAATAATTTAACGGTTGCAGCTTATGAAAATTTTCTGCGACAGGATATGTTTTCTCTGCTTGAAGACGTGCCTCTACAAACGAGACAGGAAATGATTTACCAACACGATGGATGTCCGGCACATTTTAGAATTACCGTGAGACAGTGTTTAAATGCAAATTTTCCCGACCGGTGGATCGGTCGAGGAGGACCGATTCCTTGGCCGGCAAGATCCCCAGACCTTACGCCCATGGACTATTACGTTGGGGGGCATATGAAAAGTTTAGTCTACGACATTTCTCCTGTCTCTTCAATAGAAGAGCTAAGAAGCCGTATTGTAAGTGCAGCAGAACTAATAAAAAATAATTTGTCAAGTGCTGTAGTGAAAACTAGTCTTAGGAAGAGAATGCGTATTTGCATTAGGAATAGAGGATCTCACTTTGAAAATGAGCTGTAATTTAATTTAAGGTAACGTTAGATCTAGTGTTCTAATTGATTTACAGCTATAAAATGTTTGCACTGATTAAAATGAAAATTTCAAATTCAAGGTTCATTTCCTGTTTATGTTTATTAATCTTTATTAAAATTATTATGTAACTTATTGTGTGAATGTTGTATCTTATTGGATAGCTAATAATGTGTAGATGTTTTTAAAATGTTCTGCCGTCCAAGTACAATGGTGATTTTTTGAAAAAAAATACACTTTATTCCAAACAACATTGTAAAAATCATAAAAAATGTAGAGTTTTCTATCTCTTATTTCAAAAGTATGAATGTTTTTATTTATTTTATTGTGTTTTATAATGTACTAGAGTAAGCTGTAACTAGATTATAAATATTTATACTAAAATACGCCGTAGTTTTTTTTTTAAAATCTTGTTTTGAAAGTTGTTTTACCCTATTTTTTTATAAAAAAGGAAAAAAAATATAACTCGTGATTGGTTCACTTTTTCCCCGCATACTTATGGGTAATTAGTTAGCTAGTGACCTCATCTACACCCCCTTAACGGGATCGGGACACATTTCCAATAAGCCTGTATAATATGATGTATTTTTTTCATTTATTGATCTAATTGATTGTTAATACTTATTTAGTATACTAATTCTGTTAATAATTATAGTTTTTATCATGATTACTAATATAAACTAAAAAAAATGTTAAATACTATATGTATATAGCCAGTGAAATACTTGTTAATAGTGACGAGGTTATTGCAAGTAATAGTAGTATTAACCATAATAATGGTCTTATATTTAGGAATATGTTTGCCGATAGAAATACCTATTGAATTATTGTATAGGTATATCCGCACTTACATAATTTTGCCGTACATAATATTGGGTTACGTAGCTTAATTCGTTTGGATATAGATGTAAGTCATCATAATATACGTTATGTGTAATTAATTGTTTATTATAATATTTTATGTTAATGAGTAATATGTTTCAAGCGTTACAGTATAAAATTATGAAATATTTAGATTGAAACCTGTATAATATTAAAAATCAGTATAATATAAATGAATAAACTACGTAAACTATTTAAATAAATTTTAAAACTTTTATGATGTCGAAAATATTGATGTAGTTTCAAAAAAAAAGTTAAGAATTTTTTTTTCTAATCCTCCATACTATTTTAGAGTCCATAGGGTACATGTGCGTAAAAAACATAATTGTTATTGTTGTTAAGAATGAAAAACCTCTGTGGTCTAGCGGTTCAGTTGTTGGACTTGACTGCATGAGTTCCCGGTTCGAATCTTGGGTAGGGCAACAAACAGAAAATTGGGTTTTCAATTTTTTAATAAAAAAAACGTTACTCGGGATTGGAAATGTGCCCGGTTGGCGATAGGCTTGCCACCTATCACATTGTGGGACTTAGTGTCTTCGGGTAGTCGTGGGTGCCCTGGTTGTGCCTTTGCCTACCTCTTCGGAGATATGGGCGTGAAGATATTCCGTTTTTGATTACTTACGCCATATTGTTTATTATAGTTTAAATATTTGATTCAAAACACAGAAATCACGGTATAACTTTTTTTCAGGTGTAATGTAATATTTAATTCAAGAAAATCACGATTTTCGACGATTTTTAATTTTTGAAAATTCATGGGTTGAAGATACTGTAATGAGTGAAAGCACTTTTTTTATTCAAAAAAGTCGAAAAATGTATGAAAAAATAATTGACTGCAAAAAAAGCATGTTTTGCCGAATTTTTGATTCGGTTCGGTTGTTTAAACAATAACGACCACTCATACAAGAGGTCGATATCAGACACTTTAGATCAGAGTCTTTTTTATGATATTGGTATGCAAACAAGCAGACGGATTTCCTGATGGCAAGGAATTCACGCGCCTAGAGACACCAAAGATGGAAGTGGTGCGTTGACAACCTTAGGCCGGGATGTCAGGCCTCGGCTACCTTACCCTCCGAACCTAAACACGTCAACGGCATTATGGCGGCAGGAATAGGTAAGGCGGTGGCACCAATCGGGGCGAGTCGCTGCGAGGCTCTACCACCTAGTCAGATGTCACGGTGCTAGTGACGGTAACCCTATGCTCGCCTTTTACGAGCTGCCTGGCACAGGAAAGCAGATGGTCTATTCAGCAAAGGAGCCCGGACCAACACGGGGCCGGACATTTAAAAAAAAAATCACTTAAAACGACTTTGCAAACGAATGCGCCACTATGCTCTGCGCTACGAGAATCTTGCAATTCTCGTTTATAATTTTCTTGTACTAGCTGCTACCCGCGTTTTCGGTAGTGTTTTCAACACATTTCTATCGTCAGAAGTCGGGACCTGCTGAAACATCAGGAGAAAAATTATTCTAAGTCAATCTGCAATTTGTAATATATGTGTAGGTTAAAATTAATCAAAATCGGTTTAGCAGTTTTAGCGTAAAAACGTAAAACTGATATTAAACGAAAGTATGGATGTACCATACTTTCGTATAATGTTAGTAGGGTTACAGGCAAAAAACGTAAAACTGATATTAAACGTATACTGTAGGGTTATAGGCACAGGTACACGTTGGCCAATATTCTGAGCGGTTGATGACACGTACAACTCGGTTGCAGCCTATTTCGTCCAGATTGCCGGAAGTTATGTCTAATGCGTTCTAAATAGATGTAAGGCAGTGGGTAATGGCGGCGTAAACTTCTTACTAAATATATATCTGGATAGGTCAGATCCAGTCATGTATTATTAGCATGTGTACACACATGCGGTTGTTGTCGCAGCGATTTCATGCATAGTTGTATTTTAGGATTACTTTACAAAACCTATGTGTAATGTAGCTAAGTATCTCGATCACGTCAGCTATCAAACAAGCTTTAAAGTTATGAGACTACTGACGGACAGACACACACACACCCACAAACTGACACACAGATTCGTCAAACTTATTCTATTCTGTTTTATTTGACTCTCCCACTCCAATCCACATGGAACAAAATAAATTTAATATATCTGACTAAAATTATTTAATTTTCAAATTAAAAATAGGTACCCAGCTTCCGTAATCAAGGTGAAATAATTAATAACAAATTACTATGACCTTAAATAAAGAGAGATTGTTCATGTACGAAAACACTACAATATGTCTATTTATATTACATATTTTACATTTCCTTCCTTGTTATCATATTGGTAACATTATGTTATGAACATGTATTGTTCCAGGATCGCAATTAGTCCGAGAGAGAGAGAGAGAGAGAGACAGAGAGAGAGAGAGAGAGAGAGAGAGAGAAATTAGGGTAATGTTGGTTGGTTGTTTCGGTCACGTGGAAAGCTTTAATTAATTTAAATTAGCGTAAATTATTATTGATAACACTTATACAATGCGCATGTAGTTTATTATAGGTACATGAGGAGACCTACCTTGAAATTCCACGACTAACAGCCAATATTAATTACCTATATGAGATAAGAGATAGAGCTTTATTAGATCAGTTGCCAGGTAACATGCTGTTTTCTAATAATTAACAAAAATATCTTAGCAACAAAAATAATAGGATTGTCTCTATCTGTAGATAGGTTATTAACATTAGTCGTAAATCGGCCGGGTGTTATGAATGATGACAAGGGTATCTGAAACCGGCGTATTAGTATGAAAAGAGTTATGAATGTGGATGAAGATCAAGAATCAATCGAATATCAATAATCACAATTTCTATAACCAGGAAGGGTTATATAAATTGTGATTCTTGATACTCGATACTCTCTGCCTACCCAAGAACGGTGGCCTAGCCGTCCAATTGCTCTCTATCCTAAAGCCTGGGGGTGGTGTCAATCCAGTTTACAGGACTCGGCGATCTAGTTGACTAACTGCACTATCAATATATTTTACATTATCTCTGTTATCCTCTGTGGTCTAGCGGTCCGGCGTCGGACTTGACTTCTTGGAGTCCCGGGTTCGAAAATTAACGATGCACGGGATGAGGTGCCCGATTGGCGATAGGTTGCCACCTATAACAGTGTGGGACTTAGTGTCTTCGACTAGTCGTGGGTGCCCTGGTTGTGCCTCTGCCTACCGCTTCGGGGATATGGGCGTGAAGATACTTAAAATATTCTACTTATGGGTGATTTAATCGTCACATCTTCCAATCTAGTTTAAAAAGAGGTTTTTTAACCAACTCCAAACAAGGAAAAAGTTCTCAATTCGAATCGTTTTTTGTAAGGCTGTTACACGATTACTCTGCTAATATCCTATAGCCCGGTGAAGTTGTAAAAACCTCGCGGTTAGCAACAAATTAGCCATCCAAAAAAAAAGGCCAATATCCAACCGATTTCGATGGTTCTTTTTTTGTAATTATATTACGTGATTCTGACGTGGTCCCTTATTAATTATATCACTATCCGACTAGTGGTCTTTGAGTTATTCTTTAAAGTGTATAAAATTTTAACTAAATTTGAAGACCTCATCATCATCATCATTGATGAGGTTGTCAACATAAGCGAAAAATTTATGCAGGATAAATATACTTAATATGTACCTCAAAAGCTTTTAGTAGGCTAGTGATAAAATGTATGAGGGACCATTTCGGAATCATTTGCTATATTTCGAAAAACGGATAATCAAATCGTGATGGTAGTACGCGACCTAATGAAGTGGTTGTAGTCAGATTTTACTGTTTTACTGCACTTTATTATTGATTTTAAATTCAGGCGCATAGAAAAAAAAACCTTCATTGTAAAGAAAAATTAAGTTTAGTTAATGTCATTATCAGACCGTCAAGTGCGGCGAGCAAACGGGTAAAACCGCGGGATATAAATATTTTAACTATAAAAATCATGATTAAACTGTTATCAGGGTTACCACCTTATTATTTCCCTTTATTTAAATTTAAAAAAACGCTTAAGTTTTAAGTTTTTTCTTATCACTACATGATAATCTTTAAAACTACGCAACGGATTTTCTTTATTTGAGAGTGATTCAAGAGATATGTTGATATTTTTGATATATGTTGAAGTTTGTACACACTACACTCCTGCGAAGCTGAAACGCCCTTGCTAGCATTATTTATATATGATAATCTTATTAAATAATTTAATTTATTTTTCCGACTTTGAAGTAAAGGTAATTGTAGCTTTCCTTTTGGTTTGTTAGGTATGCTAAATATTCAGAACAACGACTAAACTATGCTTTTGGCCTATTTCACTTAAAACTTACTTTTTTAATCTAGTATCGGTCATGCTTCATAAACTATATGAAAGAATAAGCTGTAGCGTGTAGACCTATGTGATAGGTATTATAGAACTGCGTCATGGTGTCAAAGACTTTTTAAACCTTTTAGCTTAAACAAAAAAAGAGAAAAAAGATATATTCGTTTTAGAATATCTAAAAATCGTGTTCAAGAGAGGAAGGTAGAGAAAGTTCCATGCAAGCTTTGAAACAAAAACTCAGTACATCTAAGTTACAGTTCGTCTCTTTCGAACCTAGTAAGTCTTTATGCCTAACTCGTGATATGTTTAGTATTTATGTGAAGTTCTCTTACTGCGAATAAGGTATACCTAACTTAAACGATCGGGAATCGTAATTAAGGCAACACCTAATTTGAGTCCTAAAATACAGTTTCAACTACTTAAAATTACAATTTCACGAACAAGTACATTAGGGTAAAAAAAAATAGGGGAGTTGGCAACCCTTGTTAATTTTTCGTAATCATATAAACACCCAACTTTGCTCAAAACTCATTCACCGTTCTTTATTTAACGTTATGTAATTAATAAATTAATATTTTAACTTAATTAATGCGCAATTAGCTTTCTCTACTATATAATTACCTAACTACAGCCTTATTAACGTTATTATATCACTGGATTAAAATTATTTGGAGTGATTTTCGAAATTTTGATTGCCTTTCTCTGACAATAGATCACGATTTAAGAAAAACCCTATTTTACATATAATTAAAGCGCTGTGTGCGTTAATTTTCTAGTATGTAACAATGGTAATAATTCTGCTTAGCATAGTAGTATTAGTTTATGTGTATGCCATCTTTTCCCCAAAAAAATAAAAACAAAAAAAATGATATGTAAAATAAGTCCGAACATGTCAACTTGTGGTGTTTTTAATTGACTTTTTCCGAGGAAAGATTATACGTCAGTCGAAATGTCGCATACTAACGAATCCGATAGCCCTAACCGTGTTTTATCTCTTTCTATTACTATTGTTAAAAGAAGATAGCGATAAATAAAAATTAGTTTAGTGGGTGCGAAACAAAATTACTATTATTAACTTGTGATAATAAAATAGATTAAAAATCTGTAGAAATGTGTCATAAGTACTACCTACTTGTTAGCACTAAACGTGTTTTGTCTCTTTCTATTACTTTAGACGAAAAAAGGTAGCGGTAATTTAGAATGGCAAGTGATCAGCAGAATTGGCACCATTGTCTTATTATTTTTTATGGTAAAAAAGTGGACAAGCAGACGATACCGTTATTAAGTTTTCACTCGAGTGCGTTCTTAATAAATTTATTTTACAGTTGTTTACGTTCTCCTATGACTATATTTAATACATATTTAGTAACGCGCTACTCTCAGTCTTGAAAGAAATAAGTTATATCAGAGTCTATATTTCTCCGACAGTCTTGACAAGAAATAAATAAATGAAACGTAATTTAAACGCAGTATAATTACAAAACTCCCGAATCGGATTTCTCTTCTCTGTAATCTGGGTTCACAAAAAATACATCTGTATATAAAACAAAGTCCGGTTTGTAACAACACCTCTAACTCGGGATCTGCTGGACCAATTGTCATGGTTTTTGATTCGTTATATTAAAAAACACCTTAAATCAATAAAAACAAACAAAAAATATGAAAGATGAATCAAATCGTCTATAAAAGAAAGTAACGATTATTAAAACGATTAGGCTAAAAATTTATGAAGAGGTAGCTTAGAACCGAGAGGACATGGGGTATATTTTATTCCTTACAACGACGAGGAAACTAGGAAAAACGAATTTTTGTTTCCCGTATAAACTGAACAGCTAGTTTCTAAATATAAAAAAACAGCTTGTCGAATTTGGTCAAATTTTTATGGGACCTTTAATCGTGACCTGCCTTTCGAAAAAATAATCATAAAAAAATATTCGATTTTAGCCAAATTATGGTGTAACGAAATAAAAAAAACAGGCAAATTGATAACCTAAACATTTTGGGAATCCGTAAAAAATGATATTTTGTTTGTTCGTAGGTGCAGAACACCTACTAGTTGTGCCTTGGCCTACCTTTGTAAATGTTTTCTGTCGAATACGATCTGTTTCACTAGTGTTACGAATGCTGGGCACCGACTAACCTGTTCCTGCCGACATATTGATACTGTCATGTCCCGATCCGGAGGGAGCTGGTAGACTTGCATAATACGCCAAACGTCCTGGCCATAGGATAGATAGCGTCGCATTCTTATCAAAGCTATGGTGTCAGGCCACGGTTGTCTCTTACCATGAGGAGAGTGTTGTTCGCTGTCTTCTCCCATAAAACAAATGTTCAAAGACTTACGTCCCCGCTAAACAAAAACTCGACATAAATTGGTATGATTGAGATATAATCAGCAGCTTTGTGATTTATACAAATATAGTTAATAAATAAACAAATATCACTGGACAAGTTACACAAATTTAATCTAACCCCCAAGTAAGCAAATTATGTGCTTGTGTTATGGGTATTAGTCAATGATTCTAATACATATAAATACTTAAATAGGTACCATAATAAATTTAATAAACACCCAAACCCGGAAATGAAGACATCTAAATATTTATCACACAAATGTCTGCCCCCGTCGGGAATCGAACCCGAGCCTCGCGGTTGGTCAGTGTAGTTAAGCGTGTACGCTAGCCACTCGACCAACGAGGCAGTCAAGTTATTTTCGGTAGTGCAAAATTGTAAAGGTATTTTGGGATATCCAGTCAAATATCCTCCTCAACATAATGTATCTTAGTGCAATATGGGTTAGTATTTAACCACGATTTGAAAAGTGGAATCCTTTTTTATCATGGTTTTTTACATGAGAGAGCAAACAAGCACACTGCTCCCCTGATTGTAAGACAACCGTGGCTTATAGACACCATAGATACTATGGGTGCGTCTTTGCCCTGTAGCCAAGATGTCAGGCTTATTGTACAAGTCTACCATACCCTCTGGAGACCGGAATTGAACATTTCAGTCTTTATGAGGGAAAAATAGTTGCGACGGTGGATCCCTACACGGCAAGTTGCTGCACAGCACTCGACCAAAAGTGGTCTTTCTAGTAATTAGTCTAGTAATTATCCATGTAACCTGTGCAAAGGAGGTAGATGGTCTATTCTACTCAGTAGACCCGAACCAACGCTGTGTAATTATCAAAAAAAATAATATAAAAAGTATCTTCACGCCCATATCCCCGAAGAGGTAGGTAGAGGTACAACCAGGGCACCCACGACTAGCCAAAGACACTAAGTTCCACAGTGTGATAGGTGGCAAGCCTATCGCCAACCAAGCACATATCCAATCCCGAGCAACATTTTTTTATTAGAAAATTGGAAAAACCAAATTTTCTTATTGTTGCCCGACCCGGGAATCGAACCCGGGACCTCATGATAGAATATATCTTGAAAATTTGTTATCCGAATCAATCCGATGATCTATTATCAGAAATCATAGTTATTTTTTGTGACAAGTCTAGGAAATATTTGATTTGGTCACATGTTGTCTTTTGAATAAACATAAACTAAAGTACCTACTCCAAGGTTTAAGTTGACATTAGAGTCTTAACTTTACTGTAATACAGACTGTAAAATTGATTTAAACCTTGAAGCACTTTATTCTATGCTTAAATAAGACGGCTGAAGTTCGAAAGCTTGTTAACATAAAAGTAAAGACAATAATAAATAATATCTTTAACGTGACTTCCAGGACGCCGACGACTTACCGTTCCGTCGTGGAGAGAGACTGATGGTGATCAACCGGGACGAAGATCAGTGGTGGACAGCGAGGAACGCTCAGGGACGTACCGGTTCGATTCCCGTGCCCTACGTGCAGAGGGTGTGTATACTTCACTGTTTTCCTTCGTTAGTTCTATGATAAAATGCAAATAAATACTGACTACTACTTTACTACTACTAAAATAAATACTCACTCTGTATGATGTTGGGACTAACGCGCCATGTGCGAGTCTTGTTGTAATTAAAAAAAAAACTTGCCACATTTTTTCCTAGTTATATTAATCTCGACTAATTGTTGCAGAACCGCGTCACCTAATAGCGTGAGGATTATGGTGTATTGTCTATGTTTCAGCTTCTAGACCCGTCTGGAGTGCCGTATCCACCAACGGAGGCCCTAAGCCAGCTCGGGGATCCCCCCAGTCCGCCAAACAATAAACAGCCACAGAAGGGCAGCAATATGCAGGTAAAGTACACTGACACCAAGAAACAGGAGATTCCCAATACGACTTGTAATGTTTACCCTGTGTTGGCCCGGCTCCTTTGCAAAATAGAACCATCTGCCTTCCCGCCAGACAGCTCGTAAAAGGCAAGCATAGCCTTACCGTCACTAATGCCGTGACATCTGACTAGGTGGTAGAGTTTCGCAGCGACTCGACCGGATTGGTACCAACGTCTTTCGTATTCCTGCCGCCATAACGTCATTGCTTGCTGTTGACGTGTTTCTGTACGGAGGATAAGATAGCCGGTAAACTTACTTTTACCCTGCCTCAAGTTGGCAGCGCACCATTACTATCTTTGGCGTCTCTAGGCGGCTTGAATTTCTTACCATCAGGAAATCCGTTTGCTTGTTAGCCTTCTAATATTATAAAAAAAGCAGGTATTCCCCTTGTAAACTCATTCCAAAATAAGATTTTAACAGAAAATATATTTTTAGGATATGTTTTTATTTGTCAGTGCTATTCCCAGAAGAAGTATTGAGAAGTAATATTCAAGCCATATAAAGTGATCCCAAGCACAATAGGATAATGGCGGGAATTTTAGGAGTTCTTATGGAAAACTTCTAGTTCCATCATCAAAGCAGCTCCATGTCGTAATGATTAGGCATAGCCAGCCGATTGACACATGTATGCGATATATCAGCTCAATCAGTAACTGGAAAATGGGTCAAATTTGACTTGAAAGTTTACATTACAGACATCGGAATATACGAAACTAAACAAAAGTTCGTATAAAGGTGCAGAATCATAAGTGTCAATGGTAATGATTCTGCTGTGATGTATGTGATATCATATTACCATTGACACTTATGATTCTGCCGTGCATGGTGCAAACTTATTTAAATACACATATCTTTTTCTAATGAGACGAAAATAAAATAGATGGAATATTTTGGATCTTTCAAATTAGTCCGGACATGTCAAATTGAGACGTTTTTAGTAAACGTTTTTCAAGGTTTCTGTAGAAACGTCGTATACAAACTAAATTGACAGCACTAAAAGTGTTTTGTCTCTTTCTATTGGTTTCGTTGACATGAGATAGCCATAAGTATAGTGAGTGTGCAATAAAATTACTACCGTTGTCAGGAACATATATCTGGTATTTCTTTTGTGTACAAAATCAACTCTTACAATTTTGTTTCAAACTATATGACGACGTTAGGTGACGGGTTTGATTCCCGGGTCAGACAACTAAAAACGTGTTTTTTTTAATTTTTCAAGAAAAACAATGTTGCTCCGGGCAATTTTTAGACATGTGCCTGGTTGACGATAGGTTTGCCACCTATCACATCGTGGTACTAAGTATCTTCGAGTAGCACCTACCTAACCGGTCAACAGTCCAAAAGCAAAAGCGATTTTCCCGCCCGATGGCCAGCACGTTAGGCGAAAAATGGCGGCAAAATAAAATTGGCGAATAACGATGATATCTTTCGATTTATGTATTAAAAACATGTAAATGTATATATTTTTAGAATCCTTGAGAATTAAGCTACGTAATAAATTAAAAATGTGTATATTTAACCTCAAAACCATTTGCAACAAACAAAATGTGAAAAAACTTTCCGTGTTTTTTCCCAATTTTCCCAAGAAAAACATTTCTTATAAAAATTAACGTGTTTTATTTACCTTCTGTATACTTTATTCGAAAGAACACGGAACGTTTAACAGAATGCAATTACAAAAACAACAATGTCCATGCAAATATTTTACAACACAAGCTCTATAGAATTAAATTCTTGCATGTTCGAAAAAGTGTCACGTGCTAT
>NJDC01002713.1:155138-175150 GCA_002245475.1 Calephelis virginiensis
TAACTAAACACGTTAACAATAAAAAACCCTGTTGGATCCGAGGTATAATTAGAAAAAAAATTGGGAACAGCATATATTTAGTATACGTGCCACATACACAATGTGAGGTCTCTAGGCACGTAGATCAAATAAGAAAAAGATTTGACACGTTACCACTCGAGGACAACTGGGACCCAAGTAATGTACCTGACCTGGCGCCTCTGGCTGCCACCTGTGGCTCAGCATCTCAGCCGGTGGAAGAAGAAGAGTCGGAGATGAGTGTCGTATCGACACCGCCAGAATCTACTTGTGGCGCCAGTATAACCCGAAGGCGGTGAGCGACCTCACCCATCTTCTCCACGCCCGTCCCTTACAGAGACAGCGATCATGATGAGGACCAACAGATAGTTTAAGTTAGGGCTAACTAGATTAAGTTAGTTTAAGTTGATAAGGGGATAGGCATTTTAAGGGGAAGGGATTGTTATATATGCATAGTACCTACGCGGGCTGCGAGCCGCAGTTATGCTTAATTCAAATAAATCAGAGTGCAACTAGCTAGCGTGTTTGTATGACGTGCAACACCCCTGTCATTGCAGCGAGGTACATAACACTATATCATAAAAAAAAGCAGTCTTGTGCTTTTTTAACATATACTCACTAAAAATATAACTTTTTTTTATGTAAGATCAGCGAATAAACGCACGGATCTCCCAATAGTAAGAGATAATCAGGGCCTATAGACACCACAAGTGTTATAGGTGCGTCGCTGTCCTGCGGCCGGGATGTTATGCCTATTATGCTAATCTACCGGCTTACCTACCCTACCCTCCGAACCGGAAAATAACAGTCGTTATGGAAAATTATACTTCTATTTCTTTTAACCGACTTATAGTGAAAGTTTATTTTTGATTCCGCATGCATCAAAACAGTAGGAAACCTATAGTCAACAAGGACAAATTATCTAATATTAAGAAATACACGTCCCCATTGTAAAATACTATATCAAATTAGGGGCTGGTATACTGGCCTCTTGAAACCTTTAATATCGGTGCATGATAGTATCGAATATTAGAGATGTGGCGCCAACCTTATATACGCCAGTGTTGCCATTCCAGATAAACAATGATATTTTCACCTAATAATATTCGGTTAACTGTGTATTTCACTTTGTTGAAGACACATAACCTCGATAATTTTAATCTTCGGTATATTATAATGCTGCGGATCGATAATATTGTTTCGGTTGTAGGATCAGTCTATATAAAAATATCATTTATTTATTTCAGGTAACCAAAATGAACATAAACGGCCAATGGGAAGGCGAACTTAACGGAAAAGTGGGACATTTTCCGTTCACCTATGTAGAATTCTTGGATGACGTCACTAGTTAAATGTAAGTGCTATCAATTGTGGTGACTTTAAACGTGGTGATTATTTCACTGCAGTGACTATGGTGACGGTCATAGTGAATTATTACTTTCGCTGGACGTTTTTCGCTGTGGCGAATTTCTGCCCAAGGTAACTTTTGCGAATTTTTTGGCCGTGGTGAATTTTTGGTCACGGTTATTTTGCCGTGGTGACTTTGAAAGTCTAACCGTATTGGATTTACATGGTGAGATTAGTCTAGTAATCTCTATATTTAATATTTTTATATGTAACAAATGAATGTAAAATATGTATTTTCATTAATTAAGGCTAATTTTTATAGCATTTATAACGGCACAAATCAAAAAATTGTGAGCACAGAATTCAGCCTTTCAGAATTACAGTGAAACCTTTTAAGTTGACCTTCTGTAAAGATAAGTTTTGGTAAGAAAATAATGTTCACATAAATAAATCCATATTAACGGTTTACTATAATATTATTACTACACGTGACCTCATTTTCTATGACATTATTAGCTAAATGTGTGTTCTAACAACTGTGATGAGTGATGACTTTAGCCGTGGCGATTTTTTGACCACGACGCCCCACGATGACTAAATTTAACATAAAATCATCATGGTTAAACTAGTTGTGAAATCTCCTGTAAGTTTTTTTAAAAAACTGAATATTACTAAGTTTATTTTTAGGATTTAACATATTTATTTCAGTAGTCATTTAAAATCTTGTATCTTGGTTTCAATAACAAAGGTTTCACTATACTTGCATAATTTTATTACTGTTTAGGTATACTTTTTCTATATGTGTATTAAAATAGTTGAATACAACAAAACTATTGTGCACAAAAAAGAAATTATAATATCAAAAGCTGCTTAAAAAGTACTATGCAGAAAGATGATTTTGTCTGCAATTTTTAGAATAAAGGACACCATAATCATTAAATGGGTGTAGTGTCCAAACTGGTAGATTTTATTATATCAATATAACATTCGAAATATTCGCATTTGTTTTTTTGGTGAATCACAATACATTTATTACATAAATAATCATATATAAAATTAATGATTAATTTTCAATGTTTTAAACTTTTCGTAATAAATTTGTTTCAAATACAAAAAAATTTGATGTAACAGTCCAAAGATGCTCAATCTGTAGCGTTATTAGGGTTTGGACGTCTAGACGTCTTAAAACAATACTATTTTAATACTTATTACTTTCTACATGAACGTACAATCAAAAAGTTTTCTTTTTTGTGTTGACGCTATGTTATTATAATACTCAAACTGTTATAAAGCGTCACAGTGAGAGACTAGTTCTAATATTCGAATTGTTGCCCTCGATATTATAAAAGCATTGCACAAATATACGCACAACATTTTAAAGAACAATTGTTTTATGGTAAAATACCACATCATAGGTAACTGGATAAATCATCGAGCAAATGGTGTCTTCAAAAAAAAGTATCTTCACGCCTATATCCCCGAAGAGGTAGGCAGAGGCACAACCAGGGCACCCACGACTAGCCGAAGACACTAAGTCCCACAATGTGATAGGTAGCAAGCCTATCGCCAACCGGGCACATTTCCAATCCCGACCAACATTTTTTTTTATTAGAAAATTTGAAAAATCCAATTTTCTTTGTGTTGGCCGACCCGGGATTCGAACCCGGGACTTCATGCAGTCAAGTCCAACACCCGGACCGCTAGACCACAGAGGTGTCTTCAATCACGACTTTGTCATGATATTTGTCAAGCGGCGACGACGCACGCACCGCACCGAACTTTATGTACATAATATATTATGTTTGAAAACATTTTCAAGTGAAATTCTAGAATTTGTACTTTTCTCTGTCGGCACTTGGTGGGATTCACACTTTTTGAACAATACTTTTACTTTCCCATATTAATGTATTCTAAGTAATGTAATAATGTATTTAAAAAACTGCACGTATTATTTAAAAAGTGTATAGACCCTATTCTAATGTAGCGACGCATCTGACTTGCAAGAAAATGTGTGTCGACAGTAACTTAAAATGTAGTTTGCGAAGACCGTATAAGTCACGATTAAGACGTAATAGGACACTTACTGGAAAACGCATTAAAATTAATGAAAACATTACAAAAAAATCAGATCATATATCAAAATTAATCAAATGCCGATTTTTTTATCTTAACCGACAAATTAAGCACCATCCTAATTACTACACGTTTTATACTCTTTCAAATTATCTACATAAGAATCTTTTTTAAACTTCATTAACAATTACCATAATATTTTGTGATTAAAATATAAATATATGTAAATAATGTAATAAGCAAGCAAGCATAAATATAGTATGATAGTCGTTGAGACAGAAACAGCAAAATCGCTAGTCTGCTTTGCGCCTTACGCTTTTGCAAATATAGGAATTGATATAACATCGAATAAATTTGTACATGTATTTACAATATGTATTGTTTTCTAACAGTTTACAACATTTGCGTTGAATTTTTGGTACACTTGATTAAACTCCACCCATTTTTTATTAAAATATTGGCAACGCATTTTTTGTGTTGTTGTTTGACTATTATTATTGTAGATTTTAGAAACATAAAAGCAAAATGGAATAAGTCACTTGTGTAAAACAAAAGTTATCTGTATAATTTTTCGTTTTAGGGCTTTAGTTACAAAATAAATGATAAGTTATTGTTGAAATATAAGTTTTAGATTGTGGGATCTATTAGTTTTTCTTGTATAAGTTACCTATTGTATGTAAACCTAGGGCCCTTGTAGGAAAGATGTAGATAACTTTTGTTGGTCTAGAATATTTTCTATATCTTATTTTTCATTTTTTGCAAAATTCAACTAAAATATATTAATATATTCGCACATATACACTATATCTTGCAATTGAACATTACTTCAGTTTTGGTGACAATGATATTGTCAAGGCCTTGTTAATCCACGTAATAAATACTCATTAATTAATTTTATTCTAGAAGTCGAAAATTTGTCCTACACGGCTTGGCCACAAAATATTCTTAGACAGAGCCTCACTTTAATTTGCAGTAAATTTATGTCGTATTGAGATTTAGCCTAGAAGCTGCCTTTTGTGTAATTTTATTTATTTTTTGACGTCAGAACTTTTAAAACAACAACTTAATAAAATGACCGACCGTGTAGGAGTCGCCAAAAAATTTAACTTATATGGTGACCAAAATTTACCAAACTAAAAAAGATTTTAACTCCATCAGTTGAATAAAAAATAGAAAAATTCAAAAGTCAAGTCTTTTTGACTTTTGAAAAAAATCGAAATGTATTGGGAGTATAAAGAACTGATGAAATTGTATTAAAGGCTGCTTTCAGTCTCCTCCATCTGCCGATCATAATACGACAAATATACTGTTAATCTAGAGAAATCTGGGTACTTTACCAAAATGTGACTTTAATAGCTATCGTAGCATATTTCAGTATTTTGAATTTTGTAGATTTTTTTTTAATTTGTGTTAGTACACAAGTCATACGTGACATTTTGTATCTTAAATATTACCATTAATGTAAACCATAAAAGGGCAGTTTTTTAAATGTAGGCTATAAATGTTATTGCACAAAGATCAGAATATACCTACATTTTTTATATAAATTTTACTTTCAATTTAGGATTTTCTGATCAATATCTGTTATAAAAAAATTAGTTGGACTTTTATTAGTATTGCTTTATTATGAAAATTATACGTGATAATATAAATAAACATTAATTTATGTAATTTTTATGTAACTCTTCCAAAATAATATAGTCAATATTTTTGTAATTGCTGGTGCAA
Organism: Calephelis virginiensis; assembly: GCA_002245475.1. Classification (NCBI taxonomy): domain Eukaryota; kingdom Metazoa; phylum Arthropoda; class Insecta; order Lepidoptera; family Riodinidae; genus Calephelis; species Calephelis virginiensis. The sequence goes on from NJDC01002713.1 coordinate 160,305, forward strand.
GCAAAAAGTTATATAAACATAGATTAGTGTAATTTATATTGGACAAGTGTTAAGACATAATAATTACTTGATTGGTATATCAGAAATTTAAATATCGGTATGCTAATTGTTAAATTTTATTTTACTCAGAAGGCAGTTTTCAGATATTGAATATTAGATATTAAGCATTTGTTCATAAACTTTTGCACTGTAGTTTTGCAATTTAAAATGTTAACAAATATTTTTGTTTGAAACAGCACCATCTAGTTGTAAGTAAATTTTATGTTCTGTAGAACGAAGAATCGCTGGATAGAAAGACAGATCTCTTCATAAAATAATAATTTGAGAAAAATAATTGGTTTTAGCCAATTTCTGACTAGTTCTTATTTTATATAAAGATGAAAATATTTTGTGTGTCAGCTTATGCTTCATTCAGATTAATAAAACTGTTGTAAACTCTAAAAATGTTTTAAAATTTGTCCAATGGAAGTATTGTAATAAAATCTCCTCATAATTATAAGGAATTGGAGATAGTTAATACCAAATGTTATCAATGTATAAAATCATTACGAAAATATATTTTGAGATTACGAATCATATGTATGTATTGTATACTTAGGTCAAGATTTTTGTCTAATTTTTTATATTTAAGTGTAACATTTTTAAATAATAAAGTTTAGGAAGGAGAAAAAAATCATATGGGTTTTATTTAACAGCGTCAAGTCAAAAAAACATGCCTGGTAAATAAAGCTATAAGGAATAGTTGGCATTTTTTTTTGTTGATCCATGTTTAACAACAAATAAATCAAAGACAATAAGTAATTTACTTTTCTCGGGTACAACTCATACTAGGCGCTATATATACATATAAATAAAACAAAGTCGCTTCTTATGTCCCTTTGTATGCTTAAATCTTTAAAACTACGTAACGAATTTTGATGCGGTTTTTTTAATAGATTTAGTGATTGAAGAGGAATTTATATATGTACATTTAATAACTGTGCGAAGCAAAGGCGGGCCGCCAGTTTCATATAAACGTTAAAACGGTTTTAATTAAATTAGGTATGCATGTAGTTAAACACGCGACTTCAAATCCTATATATACCTACTACTACCTACCTACTACTTTGAAACAAGAAGCAGCCCGCCGGACTATAATGGGGACGAAAGTTTGTATGAAAAACGAAAATCATGTTTAAGCTGACCAAAACTGCTCTCTGAAGTATTCTACGTTGACAGTGTTAATTGTTAACAGCTAGTATATTCTGTTTCATTAGTATGCTAAGGCATAGTACGGGTTTGCTGGGTTTTGTTACTTTGTACCAAGCCGGAACTTGAAAGTGTCCCTCGTCAACATTGTTACGGAAGCATTAAAGGTGTACGTCCAACGTAATATTACACGTAAATAATATGTCCAAAGAATGGACCTGTAATAAACAAGGATTTTATTATAATATGATGTTAAATTATTTTTGAATACAGCGGAATGAATATTTACAATATCGAAAACTTGACCAAAAATGCAAAAATTCTTTGCATAGAAACGTGGAAATAAATAACAAATACCTATTGCATTTTGAGAATATCGACGAAAACGAATGCAACGATTTTGATGAAATCTTTTGTGTGTGTTCAAGGGGATTTGAGAATGTTTTAGATTCACAATTTTGTTCACTAGAAAATATATTTTTAATTATTTTTTTATTTGTAAGTAGTTTTTGATTTTGGATTGTTTTTTTATTGCATCCGGCAGACTGTGCTACTATCAGGGGATTAAATATATTGACCTCTAAATATATTATATTTCTATGATCAAATATTATGGAGTATTGCTTTTAGCTGTTAATGTCAAGCAATACGAAATTTGCTAGGTCGGCTAGTATATGTATAAAAATGAATCCCCATTTCGAGTGGTCGTCGCCAAAGAGTAAAGTAACTGTCCATGTTATCAGATCACGCCTGAACGGGTGGACCAATTTTGCTTATTATTTTTTATTGTGTTAGTTATTATCAGGAGAAGGTTCTTATGAAGAGAGAAATAGGAAATACTTTATATTTTCTATACAAACTGTTACTAGCTTTTAATGTCAAGCGATAGGAATTTCGCCGGGTCGGCTAATAAAATATATAAAAACAAGTCTCAAAACGAACAAATATATTAGGTCAAATCCACCGAATTCAAAGGTCGAACTAGGGTCCTATTTCCCTTCTGTAGCTACAGCATCAGAACGCATATAAAAGAAATATCCATTAGTCCGTTAACAATTAACACATCACAGAATGGTTTTTAAATCCACATGGTGTAGGTACATGAAATATGTTCCTTTTTATGTCTATAGTTCGGTCCTTCTTTCTCCGGCTTTTTCAAGCCGGACCGAGTTTGTCAAACTTTAACACGTAGGAAGCGTGTTTTAGGGCAGTTGGGTAAATACCTGTGAAATGAATAAAAATTTCTTTTACTCTTACTTTTGTTTGTTGCAGAATTTGATTAGCAAATGCTTTACAGGTATATATTATTATACTATTAGGGCTATAATCTGTGATTATACTCTTAGATCAAATGACAATTTCAAAAAATCTTGCAGCATAGGACTTTTTCACTTTTTTTATAGGTAGATATACATGGGAAAACGCAAACGATATTTGCGACAAATGAACCACTGAGAAGCAGTGTAATAAAGGCTTAATTTATTACTTGCTTTGCCTGCCTCGATGACGATAATAACAACTATTCTTGCCAAAACTATTCTTTGCCTTTTGAAAATCTCAAACTGTATCCATATAAAATTTAAAACAAATGGATGTGGCCGTTTTTACGTGAGAAGATAGCAGAAAGACAGAGATACTTTCTCATAGAAAATGACATTAATTTAAAATTAACCAGCTCTCCACCTAGGCTTCTCCAACGCTATGATTTTGTCAAGTAGTAAAAAAGTAGCCCGAGTGCTTTTAGACTAAAATCAATCTCAGGGCCGATTTTTTTCTTGATTCATTACATTCCGACATGATTAAGTAAGAAATAGCAACCAATAGTTTTCATTTTTATAGAATATTTGTGGAATTCGGTATGGATATTAAAAAAAAACAAGTATCTTCACGCCCATATCCCCGATGAGGTAGGCAAAAACACAACCAGTGCACCCAGGATTAGATAGGAATAGATGTGATAGGTGGCAAGCCTATCGCCAACCGGACACAAGTCCAATCCCGAGCAATCTTCTTTTATTAGAAATTTGGAAAAACCACATTTTCTTTTTATTGTCCGACCCGGGAATCGAACCCGGGGCCTCATGAAGTCACGTCCTACACCTGGACTGCTAGACCACAGAGGCGATAAACATAATAATACATTTTAGAAACAGAAACATACAATATTCACGGAAGATTCCCCAAAATGTCATTGTGTTCCTCGGGTGTTTTAAGTTTGAATAGATTACTATCCACGGACGGAACTAAAATGGTTCAAATTAAGGGTGTGCACAAACAACAAAATATGTTTCCCGTGTTCGGACTCTATTTGTGGTCGCGGAGGTGGGAACTTTAGGTAGGGTTGTCACATGTAAAGAACGTGACAATTTATATTGTTTCCCGAGCTCTTCCTATATTCGTGTTCTGGTCGCAGAGGTGGGTGGTGGGAACGTCAGTTAGGCTTGTCACATTCTGTGTCGTTTGGAGGATTATTTGCCACAACGGTTACACTGCTTACGCGGAATTAGCAAAATAAAGGCTTATTTTACATCTTTTATAATGGATTTCCGCAAAGTAACGCCTAATTCAATAAAATAAAAAAAAAATGTTTAGTCTAGTGGTGTTTCTTTGTTTGTTTGTCTTATGGAATAATGTTATGTTTGTTATTGATTGTCGACTTTTGCTATCATTTTTAACTTTTCTTGGTGGTTTCACTTCAATTTATTTCCCTTATAGTGGCTTAACAATATAATTCAACAATACAGAATTATATTGTTAAGTTAATTGTATTTGCTACTTTGACGCAAATTTTGATTTCAGTATAGGGCACAGTTGGACGGGCTTTTTTTATTGGCTTTAACCTCGCGATTAGATCCATATGGAAACTTCCTCAAATTAGACGGGTAGAGAGTATATATTCCCTCTGGCGCCAGGGAGAACGACGACCTAACGGCGCGGGACACTACGGGCCCCTGTACAGGCTCTTCCTACACAGGCTTAACGTGTGTGTTCCTGTAGAGCCTTGCGTAGGTACGTTTTTCTTTTTCCGTTGGTCTTGATTCAAGCGCTTTGCACAGCAGCCGCGACCCTTTTTTGAAGTGAAAACTTCTTTAGCGGCGTTGCGCACTTTTTTTGGAAAGGTTAAAAACTTCTAAACTCGCGTCAGATCGTCAGAACGTAAGAAGGCGCACTGCGTCGGAGTACTATAATTGTTCTGTGCGCACTGCGCATGCGCATCTAAAATAAAACGTAGATTAATTGCTGTTTTTGTATTGTTTAGATATTTCCGAAGAGTATAGGATTCGCAATGGATAATACGCCGCAATATACCTACTATTATTACATTCTCACAAGGCAAGATGATAGCACATAGGTACGTATAATTTCAACAGACATTGCTCTATTTGTTCCATCTTGAAAATAAGCTTTATGTGTAGACGAGCAATGTTCGTTGTACAGATAATATGACGACGCTCCTAGCCTTCACGTGGTCAAGCCAAACGCAAGCTATTGATATGAAAATAATATTTATGCATAAATGTTAGTACTTTCATACTGATAATTAAAGCAATTCGTTCAAAATTATTCCCTAACCATTCCAAAATATCAAAAATGCACAACATTAATTCAAGTTTTCACCTCTGCCGGCACTCCCGGAGTGCAATCTGTCTTTTTTTTTTGAAATGGCTACTATGTTGCTAATCTCGGGACCCGTGAACGGCAGGAATGCAGCAACTTAAGCGCTTTTGCGCAATGAAGAGCAGACTACTGTGGCTTTAGATGGTTTAAAATGTAACGTTAAATACTAGATTCAACAAAGAGACACTCTACGGCAGCGGGCTTAAAAAGGCTGCGAAACTGAGTGAGTACCTATAAATACCGTAGTGATTATATTCTCTTGATATATACATACTAATCTATGGTGCTCGCGAGTCGCGACTGCTCGGAGCGGAAGTTTTGATAAGAATGTAGATAGAATATATATGATAGATACCTCACAGTTATCTCTGTAAGCTTCCTGCCACCGTTTTTTGAGACCCTGTCATTAATTTCTATATCAACATTTTAATACGATTTTCAATAATACAAGCAAAATCAGGTTAAATCTGCTAGATATCTGCTAGATAACCACAGACAAATGGCAGATGCTGATGCCCATGCCAAAAACTCAAAAATAAATATTCTATTCAAGAGAAAATGGCATGTTTCCATAGCTTTAGAACGGTCGCAGACGTCCAGTTTCGTGATTAGGTTTCCGGGTCAGGAAACCGTATTCTGAAACCTAAATGTTCTTCTTTTATACAAAATGTTCACAATAGTGCACATGTTCTTACTTTTCCAACTAGGAAAAAACCTAATATCCGTTTTTGTGCGCTCGGGTTGTAAAAACTGAAAAAAAAAACCTAATGACGTCACCTCAGACACAGCGCTCGCGTACGTTTTGGTTCAGCGCTCCGCACACGAACAAAAATTTTCCTTCAGATTAGAGTTGTAAAACTGTCTCTCAACATTTGAACATTAGTATCTGGTTCACTTGTGAGATATGTATCACTTGTGAGATATGCATCACTGAAACATATCATTTCACATATTCAGAACTCTTTTCGATATTCTATAAGTTATTGAAATTTATCTTTGGCAATTTATTACTCGTAGCTTTTACAATCAAAATTGCTATTACGAAAAAAAAATATTTTTAGTTCTTACAGAACATTTTTTTATTTTTTTTAAGTTAATTTGCCCATTTCTGGGGCCGGCTAAGACCTTTAGGCCATGCTGCCACGTCTTCCGTAATAATAAATTCTTTTTCATATTAAAATTTTAAATTCATTTCTTCAGTTTCTTAACATATTGTCTTCCCCTTTTTAAAAGTCATTTCCTTCACTAAGACAAAGCTTATTTGAGTCCTTCAATACGTCTTTAGTTTTAATTTCTTGAAGTTTACATATTATGTTTCTCCGTTAATTTGTTTTATAGTACGTCACATCCTTGAATTACGATTATTTCACACAAATTATAAAACTAAAATTCTGAACACCAAAATCATCTTCTTTCATGTTGGCGCTAAAACGTCTACGACAGTGCAAAAAGTATTTTTAATATTCTTTTTTTTACCTCTATATTTTATACTAGTCTTATATTATGTAATAAACCCATATCTTAATATTTCATGTCTTTTTCTAGTTTCGTCTTCAAATTTCTTTCTTGTTCAGGCCTCTGCCTCTTCTGTCGTGATAAAACTCTACAATAGTCTTTCACTAGTATAGTTTATTTACTAAATCACATTTACACACAACTAAGTAATATTTACACTTTAATTAATTTACAAATTATACATTTTTACATTATATTACACATTTTTAGCTTAAAGATTGGAGGGAACCCTCGAAAAGCGCGCCTTCCCCCTCCGACCGTTCCCGCCAACCAAATTTTTTTATTAGACACTCATCTTATGACAACACCACTCAAATGCTTATTTGCGTGGAATACATATTCTTTATGCCCAGTCCGATACAGGGTATGCAGAAAGGTTTGGATGCGAAAGGTCATGATCCTAGCGGGCTTACCCAGTTTTCTTCACTTCATTGGCCTTTCCATACAAACAGGGTGCTGATTATGTATTTCAGTTGCAAAATTAAAATAGATCATGAGTTTCCCGTATTAATAATTTAAAAAAAAAATTGTTAATAATTCGCCAGTATTATGTACAAGAGTACCTAAAATGACATGCTCGATTCCAATTTCCAATATTGCATCAACCGAGATTCGAGAGTAACCCTACAAATATACCTAATTGTTAGTATTATACTAGGTTATTTAAATTTTGTCAATGTTTATCAACTAAGTGAATATTAAAGGCTATAACACGCAACACAAACTACATCGTAAGCTTAATTAAGTAAAAATGACCTCTATCACATCCTTTTTCGACATTTTCGTAGTAGTTATCTCACCGTCATTAAAAAAAATGCTATAGGAATCAATTATTATTTGATTTTGATCAATCTTTTACCATTTGGCTTGCATGTATGAAATTCCAAATACAAAAAACCGTACGTGTGCGCTAATCTCACGGAATTCCAAATCTGAATTTCTGGCTAGGAACCCGGACCGAGTGCGCCCGGCCTTAGGCATGGGTGTATGCAAGAAGCACATACTTGGGTGTATGTAAACAGTACCACTTCTTATTTTGACTCATTTATTTACTTATATGTCCATGGTTTTGAGGTTTTCTTCTTTGTAGAATAACAAATTATTTTTTGTAAGGTCTTGCTAGTTATACGGACATATCCGTTCTGTATGTAAGCTGTATCTTTTGTAAGACTTTTTATATTGTAAATATGTATCTAACAAAACTTAAAACTAAATTGTTTATGTCATACCTTGGTCAAATACACGTATGGGTAATATAATTATCATATTAACAGAAAATAAAATGTGTTTATGACATCTGGCTGTATGTGATAAATTCGCTTGCTGTGATTAAAGTGACAGCCGACAAAAAACTATTATTTTCGATTTTCGGGCTTTCGTGGAGAGTTTTTATATTTTTTATTTAGTTCATGATTTAAAAGATAAAAAAACAATCATTAATATCTTTTGTGAATAAAGTGCACATTGAAATTCTTCTATTATTCAAGTGCAACAGTTCTACACGGGTTTATCTTATTAAAAAGTTTCGTAGAATGGGCAATGAAACCATACATACAAAATGGAGATGGTCAAACATTCCACAATTTATTACGCTCTCATAACTGTAAACTTTAATTGGTACACGATTAGATACAGTTCAACTTAATTTTTTTTATCAAAAAACTTATTAAAAGACTCTATTTTTAGTGTGTATTTGTGTCTAAAAGAAATTTAGTGATTTAAGATGTCTACAGAGATTAATACAAAAGAAGACCCGGATGGTCCGCTGAATTTGAAAGTAGAAAGCATTAAAGCTATTGAAGAGGAAGCTGGTTTAAGTTTAAGTACTCCTGAATTTATATTTGAGAATCATCTCATTAAAGAAGAAGCACCATATGATGACTACGAAAATCAGGATGTATATGAAGAGAAAGATATTAAATCAGAAGTAGAAAGTGGTTAGTAGGTTATTTATTTATTTTATTTCATAAATTAGTCTAATTCAATTTTCTATCAAACAAAAAATGTATTTTTTTTTTATTAAAATAGTTTTTATAATTTCCCCTATAAAATGTTTTGTATTGAGACTGAGTTACACTCTAATATTTGTTTTAAAGTTTAGAGGTCCATTTCTTGTTATTTTTGTTATACTAACAGCATGTCCCAACCTCATTTGGGTGAACAAAATTTTAAAGGTATTATTTTACTTATAAACTTTTCTCTTGAGTCACTCTATCTATTAAAAAAACCGCATCAAAATCGTTGCTAAGTTTTAAAGATGCATGCACGTGACAGACAGCTGAAAACAGCTATATTCAGTACTTAATATGTAGTGATCTTATGTGTTAGTGTCAACGTGTTATACTGAAGAAACTGTTTGATGGCTACTGGACTAGATTATGCTAAATATAATTGTTTCTGGGCCAGTTTGTAAGCTATTTCTTAGAAGTTATAAAATGTTTAAAACAAGCTTATATTTTTACTGAGCAGCAGGAGCAAAATGTATGTCTTCATGTATATTTTTATAGTATGAAATGCATATTATATTTTAATATGTGCATCTATTTTGGTCACATTAAGGTGAAGGATTTAAAATTGGAATTGTTATTTTAGCTATGATTTTTAAAGTACAAATGAAAAAAAAAAACTTTTTTATGATTGAAAATAAGCTTGTAATTTCTTTACATACTGTATGATTACATTATATTAATAGTGTTATTAGCACGAAAAATTATTAATTGGGTACAAAGGTATCCAATTACTAACTACCTGGCATACTTAAATATTTACTAAACCCACATTCATCTGCATGTAAGTATAATAAATGAATTGAATGTGCTTTCAGAGGAAGATAATGAAAATGATGAAACTTATGACCCTGAATCGGAAAAAAAGAAAAAGAAACCTAAAGAGGTAAGTAGTTTCCATGATGACCTTTTGAAGATTTAGTAAATGATTTCAGAAATTCTGATTAAGCTTTTGTTCATCATCATATTAGATAAAATTGTAAGCTTTGAACTGCAGCATTGGTTTCATATTGAGCTAACTCACCCAGTTTATTGCCACTGCCTTACCTGTTTCTGCCTTTATGTCAGTTTACCACTATTGGTATATTATTAGGTTTTAAAGGGAAAGAGTAGCAGTCTAACTTAAAAGGCACTAGGATTTAGGTTGATATTGAATCATTTCCTCCTCTGATATCTCTAGACCAAGTGTACTTTTTATTATAAGGATATCTTTAGAAAAATTTTGCAATTTCTTACATCATGCTCCTGGACTCTTTTGAATTCTCTATTTATCTCAGTTATTTAAAGGTTTTCTGATGCACATCTGACTATAGTGAAAACCAATATCTAGTAAATGTGAAAGTAGCTATGTCTGTCTGTTACGCTTTCTAGTTCAAAATCACTAAAGCAATTGCAATGAAATTTAATATGAAGATAGTGTGACAGTGGAAAAGACAAACAACATATTTTCTTTCTGTGTAAGTGTTTTTTTTAGAAGTATTCTGAATGGTTAATTTAAAACGAATTAACATATTGGAATCAAAATTATTAGATATAATAAAGGAGCACCACATGAAGAAAGTGTGGCTACTGAGCAAAAGCATTGGAAGGATGGTAATATGTTTAGTAAAATGGTTGCTGTATTGTTAGTTATGGTGTATGCTAAAAACTAATAATCTACATACTTAACTGACAAATTTTTATTTACTTATACAATTCTCTGTCAGAGAGGCAACGGACACAATTAGCGTGTTGAAGCAGACGGATTTCATAATGGTAAAATAATTCACGCCGCCTAGAGACATCAAAGGTGTTGATGGTGCATTGGCAAACTTAGGCCGGGTTGTTAGGCCTCGAGCAAAAGTAAGCTTACCGATTACCTTATCCTCCAAACCGGAACACGACAACGTCAGGAATAGGTAAGACGGTGGTACTCAAACTCTACCACCTAGTCTTAAATAGTGATTAGATTCTTGTATTTTATTTTATCACATTGGGTTACCCTCTCTTTTTTAAACTAATGAGGCACCTAATTTATGATATTATGTACCATTACCTTTTAAGAAATTACATAATAAGGCACATTATAACTTTTCTATATTGTTTTTAAAGCTAACAGGGATATGGAAAATAATTTTTGTTTTATTTCCAGAAGAACACAAACATCGTTAACCCGGTAATAAAAGGACGAACTTTAAGTAAGTACACTTGTTACTAAATAAAAGGAAATAAATACCTATGTCTGCACATTGGAGATATTTAGAATCGTAAACATATTTTTAATTTTGTCAGTTTGTGTTTGTGCATCATAGGAAAAAATGTAAACTAAATGTTAGTTTGATATTTGTTACTGAAAACCTAAGTAATTTTTTGATGATTGATTGAGTATGACTTGAAATATATTAATCTTCAACCTGGTTCTCCCTAGGTTTACATTCCATTATCAAATGGTAATATGTTTTACCAGAGGGTGTTGTCAAGAGACTACAAAATAGGTGTGTTTGTATGAAAAGGGTAATGAATGTGCAGGAACTCACATTTAGCACTTAATGCTCTCTACCTACCTCGTAAGGCGCTTGGCGTGAAGATATGTTTGTATGTATAGTAAAAAAATCAGTGGAATAAACTAATACATATTAATATAAAAAATGTGTTAAAAGTAATAAATTACTTAATAATAAATTTGATTACCTGGTTTTATACAATAACATTTTTTTCAAATGTAATATTGTCCTTACCATCCAATTATTTAATAAAATTATAAAGTAAAAGGTTTGCAATATAAAATTTTAAGAAATAATTAAGTTTGTTGACTAAAATTTCATCTTATTTATAACAATTTAATCCAAATATTTCATTAGATAGATAACATGTTGTGAACACATAGATATTTTTTCGAAAGATAGCAAATGATTCCGAAATGGTTTCACGTAAACTTTATAATATATTAATTTTATTTTATAAATTTTCGTTTCTTCTATGACGAGGTCCTCAAAATAAGCGAAAACTTAATGCACTATTGAGTATAAATCTAAAACCACTAATCGGATCATGATAAAATTAATATGAGACCACCTCGGAATCATGACCCATGTTTCTAAATAAGAACCCTCAAAATTTGTTGGCTATTGGCCGCGTAAATGCGTGACAAACATACAGTCAAATTGAGAACCAACCTTTCTTTTTTGTAGTTGGTTAAAAATTAATTCCTACATCCCTTGGTATTTTCTTGTGTTGATATGAGAAAGATGTGTTCATGAGAAAGTTCTTATGACTGAAAAGATTTTGTAAGTTTAGTGGAACATGAGTAAAAATTCAACATTCATAACATAATTAAGGTAGGACTGTCGGGTGAGCTAGTATTAAATGAATATAACTAAGTCAAAATTTATGACCCATTTATGATAGCCCCTGTCGTCTAGCGGTTCAGTGTTGAACTTGACTTCATGAGGTCTCAGGTTCAATTCCCAGTTCGGGCAACAAAAAGAAAACAATTTTGTAATAAAAAAAAATTTACTTGGGATGGGATATGTGCCCGGTTGGCGATAGGCTTGCTACTGCCTACCTCTTCGAGAACATGGGCGTGCAGATACTTACAAAAAAAATTCAAATAACTAACATATAATATAAAATCCGGTTGTATCTTACAGAAGGTGCTTTACAATACACGGAGGAAATGGTGATGCACATTGAGATAGAGACTATATCAGAGGAGGAGAGACAATTGGAACACCGAGAACTCCTCAACGCCAGGCTTCATATGCGGTTTGTGTGCGAGTGGTGCGCGCTGGGATTCGTCGTCGAAGATGCGTATAAAGATCATCAAAAAATACATTCACCGGTAAGTGGTATTATTTACTAAAATGAAGGAAGGAGCTGTTTTAGCGTTAAGTTCATAAGTGTTTGAACATCGAAACCTAACTCCAAAATCTTTATACCATAACGAAAGACATTATGATATAAGTGCAGTAAAACTAAAAAAAAGCAACTTCAATTTCAATAAGTAAGTCACCCAGCTACACAAACATTAGGATTTTCTAGATTTATTTGGGATTCTATAACTAGGGGGCTGATTACGTATCTCAGTTGCCAACTAAAATGGAAAAGTGTACATCAAATAGCTGTCAAACGACGACGTGTTTTATATTTGCTATCTCCAGTGACCAACAGAAATACAATAGAGATAGCAAACACAAATGATGTCATTTGATGTACAATTTTCCATTTCAAGTTGGCAACTGAGATACATAATCAGCATCCTGATCCCGACTTGGTGGCAATGGGACCACCTCGGAAGTATGCTCTTTCAAATGAAAATATATTTTTTTAAATTGGTTCAGTAATAACATTAATGTAAAAGTATTTAGTGTAGAATCCAATTGTTGTAATGGCTTTCTCCGTGAGTGCTGTTGTTCTCTAATGACTACTGTAGATTCAGGAGACAGTCCTTAGGAGGAAAGCCGGCAAGAAATTTTTTAGTTGCTCATTCAAACACTTCAATTCTAAATTGATCAATTTGTGAATTTATTTAAACTGACCATAAGTAAATGGAAAAAGGGACGTGAAAGAATAAATTGGGAATTTAAATAGTACAAAGTTAAAAAAAAAATATACCTTTCGATGTACTAAAGCTTGCATAAAGTCAACTGTCGAATAGGTAGGTATACATTTTAGAGTTAAGATGAAGAGTGTCGCCAACCGGGCACATATCCGATCCCAGGCAATGTTATTTTTAGTAGAAAATTGAAAGTACACATTTTCTATTTTTTTTGTTCAACGAGCCGGGTTTAGAATCAAAGAACAAACGACTTTTCCGCCGGGGGCTAAAAATAAAGGAATGTTGCAGGAGAACGGTGCCCACGAGTGCGACATCTGCCACTCGCGGGTGAAGACGGCGGACGTGCTGTACCGGCACAAGCTGCGCCACTACCGGCGCTACCGCTGCGACCTGTGCGACCTGCGCCTGCGCGACAAGGACTCGGCCGCGGCGCACGTCATGCGGGACCACTACGGGGCCACCTTCAAGTGCACGCACTGCGACCGCTGCTTCAAGTGAGTGCCGAACCCAACGACAAATGTGGAAGAGAGAGAAAATATTATGGTCGAAGTTTTTTCATAATTATTGGATTTCGTGTTTATATTGAGTGAAATTAGTCAATTTTGGTGGCATTTTGTACAATTTCGTTCAGTGAAATAATCATGAAGAAAGTAACGTACCGTGTAATTCCTCGTTACCGCCAAATCTTACTATATGAGCTTGAGTAATGAGACCACCACTTTATCCAAGACCCTGACATGACTTATTGACGACTTATGACTAATTATAATTAAATGATTTTGGTAAATTTTATACAAATTTCTACTTGACTAATGGCAAAATGCTAACGCGGATGCCAAAATCTAAAGAAAGAAGTATATAAGGTTATAGCTACCATCCATCAAATTGCTTAGGTATCCCTGGATGGTGTAAAGAGTCTTCTTAACTGGCGTGTTTGTATGGAAAAGGCAATAATGTGGAGGAAGCTAGGTAAATAGATATCATGACATTAGGCAGAGTATCGAATCTGCCTAAATACTGAGTAAAGATACGTATGTGTATGTGATACCTATGTAAACATTTAAAAAAAAGCAATTTCCGAAGTAAATAAATAACAGGTGATACAAAGACAGATGGTCTCCGTAGGAACTACGTCTATTATCCTTGTATGTGTGTATGTATAATTTGTGTTGCGGATAAAGTCCGCGTTTTTGTCGTCATAACCTCTGCGTCAGCAATTCCCAAAGTGATCCAGGTCACACAGGTCTTTCGAAACCAACAAAATTTTGAAATGGTCTATGAGGAAATAAAGTTTGGTAACCGCTGTTTTAGGATATCAAAATATGATTTTGATCAGTTCAGGATAAATAACTTATCACCTTACTTGTTTAATCAAAGAGAAGTTGTGGAATCAGAATCAGAAAAATCTTTATTCACTTGAACCATACAAGTGGTATTTGTGCGCATCGACATTTTTTTTAAACTACCACCGGATCGGAATCGCGGCCACACACTGAGAAGATCCGGCGAAAGAAACTCAGCGGGCTTGTCTTTTTTCAATAATAATAATTACAATATAAACTAGATTAAAAATATAAATTCAATCTTACTTTAACTTAAATACAACAAATCACATTACAAATTTTAGTGGGAGATTATGGGAAAACTCTATCCCCAAGCATGTTCACCTACCAAATACTCTGAGACCGTATAATAGCCTTTTTGACGTTTTGCTTTTATACATTTTTTAAACTTATTTAAACGTAGATCTCTAATACCAATGGGCAACTTATTGTAGAAACATACACATAGACCCAAAAAGGATTTACTAATTTTATGGAGACGAGTTTTGTATACGGCTAGATTATTTTTATTCCTCACTTTTTTTTTGTAAACATACGAGGGCCAAACTGAAAGTTTTTAGAACTGGCAACTTAAAAGCATTATATTAAAAAAATAAGTTTAAATTTTGAAAATAGAACTCTTTACCAATAATATTGAGT
>NJDC01002713.1:176057-187435 GCA_002245475.1 Calephelis virginiensis
CGTCTTTCGTATCGACATAGGCAAATTCGAAAGCTTTGATACATTCTGTTACAGATTGCTTCAATATTCATTCGGAAATAATATAAGATGAGCAAAGAGTTTTAGTTGTTCCAATTGGAATTTGTGTGAAGAATTTTTCAAACTCTTTGGCTATTTTCACATCCTCATTAACACTACATCCATCTATATTTAATTCAAATCCGTCATTAATAATTTGACATTTACCGGTTTCCGTATTTATAATAATTCACGTGGCCTAGATTTTGTTATCGGATCTTTTAATAATGTTTTTCAAATACATAGACTTAGCAGTGGAACATACTCTTTTAAACAATTTTGAATATACTTTAACATAGTTTTTAAATTCAATGCTATGGTTATATGATTTTTCATAATATAAATCAAATAACCGTTTTCTACGTATTTATATACCGGTTGTTGCACACTTACTGAAACACGCCCGTTTTTTTATACATTTTTTCCTATGTATGAATACTTTATTATGCTTGGTGTCAATTAATTTAAATAACAAATTAAATTATTTATTTGGATCATCGTTATAAGGTAGATTTGGCAATTTTTCTAATACATTAATTAATTAATTAATTGTGGGAAAGAAGTAATAAAATTTAACATAACAATATACAGCAGGGGTGGTTGATTAGACAACTTGATTAGACATAGGATCTACTGTTTACTAAAGAAACCCTGTGCGATCTACCACTTCATATACTTCTTGAAATCTTAAATGAAAGGGCATTAACATAAAATAACCATAAAATATTTTCTATTGAATAGTCTTAGGTGTTCCTTTTCGTATCACATATTATGAGATTGTTTCCTTAAATTTATTATTTTTTCAATGGAAGTCTTGATGATGTTTAATCAACATTCTCGGTCCTATCTATATATGAGTGTGAGCATTGCGGCGCAGTATCTTCCACTAGTTTAGTAGTTGCTAATTACGTTGTGTGGTCTGGTCTATTTATTTAATTTTTTTGCCTTGCCATGATCGACTGGACGAATGGTTGGTCACCCCTGATATAGGGAAATAAACTATAAATGTGATTTTCATTCACATAGACGGCCACAATATTTGAAGAGGCACGTCGAGCAGATGCATACAAGACAGACGGAGTACGTGTGCCCGGTGTGCAAACGGGTCTTCTACGAGCGAGGCTGGTATAGGTGTCATGTCAGGTATGATCTTTGATATTTTTGGGTATGGCAACATCGAACCTCCACGTAGGTCCTTATATAGAATAAGTCATATGCCTCCTTTAGTTTGGTACTCATAAGAGTCTATTACAAGTTAAATAGAACTTTACCGAGACAACCACAGATTTTATTTCGTCAGAAGTTGAGTGCTTTGCAGCAACATATCCGGGTAGGAAGCCTGACCCTTACCTATTCCCGCCTTTATAGTGACGATGTTCTGGAATGCAGGGTATGGTAGCCAGTAGTTATTACATGACAGCGACGTGCCTATAACATCTATGGCGTGTATCTCTCTCTTCTCTTACAATCAGGAAAACTGTGAAGTTTTTTGCAGTATTGTCCTATAAAATATTTAATAAACTCGTTTTAACTGACATATTTTTTGAGATTTAATATAGTTTGTAAGGATCAAGCTCAAGAATATCAAGTTTAAAATATTATCATACAATTACGAAAAAATGAACCATAAAGACTCAGTTCAAATCAATTTGAAATTGTGGATGTTTTCCCAAAGTTCTTTCTGTTGTAGTTGTTTATGTAGTGTTGCTGTATGTTTGTGGAGTGTTGTCAATACTTTGACTTTGGTCTAAATTATTTTCCTTTAATAAATTAAAAAAAGGACTTAACTCAGAGATTTATCTAAGCACTAAGACATTAAATACGTCGGTGTACGGACTCATATTGGCCTTAGTAAAAAATATTTTTGTAGAAGTGTTGCCAGAGAAAAGAAGTGTGAATTTTAGCACGAATTCACTTTACTAATAAAGCAAACGCGGCATTTAGACGAACCAAATGTATGGATTTATTTAGTTCTTTCAAATATCCACTAGAGGCGCTGACAATAACTTCATAATATACCTATTAAGGTAAAGTACATCTTTTCAAAAACTTGCACGCAGTACATTTAAATTTCAATGACGTAAGATAATCACTTCTTCACAAGGACACACAACGAGGAAGTGCGCAACGGTCAAAGACGTCCCGTGAACTGTTCGCATTGCGGCCGCGAGTTTAAGAACAAACAGTATTTAAAGCGCCATCTGTTGACGCACGAGGGGAGAGAAGTGGACTGCAAGATCTGCGGCCGGGATTTCAAGAATACTGAGGTGTTGAGAGCACACTACAGGCAGCAGCATTCCGAGCATGCATATGTGTTGTGAGTATTGCCAAAACCGTTTTCATACAATCTTAAACACATGTATACATACACACGTGTATACACACAGACACACACACACACACACATACAAATTGAAAAAACATTTATTTGAAATTACCTCTTATTAAATCTCACACATTATAGAGAAACTGAGAAAGTACACGCATGCACACATAAACTAATTTTTTTAATTGACGTATAGGAAGAAGAAGGTGAGCTAAAAGATTTGTGAACTAGTAATACATAAAAAAATCAACGTATTTGAACTATGGGAGTGCCGGCAGTAGTTAAAACTTGAATATTAACATTGTGTATTTTTTATATTTTGGAATGGTTAGGGCATGATTTCGTACTAATTGCTTTAACTATCAATATAAAAGTACTATCATTTATGTGATCAAATACAACACAACGCTGCTAAAGAAGTTTTCACTTCAATAATACTGCATTATTCCTAGCAATGAAGCACATGCTTGTTACTAGTACCTAATTGCTAAGATCTGAGGTTTAATAACCCAATCACATTAACATATTAAATTCGTAAAACATACCAAACATTCGAATAGTTTCACGTAACATACTTTTTTTCGTTAGAAGTTTACATGTTTTTTAAACGTTTCAGGCAACGCACGCGTTCAGAATGTACACAATGTGGACGCATCTGTTGTACTCCTGCGATGCTTCAGCGACACGTTCAACGAATGCACTCTGATCGTACCAAGAGGTATGTGTTACACGCATTATTAAAGTAGAATAGGAATCCCTAAGGGGTCCATTCTTAGGTCCATAATGTTCGCTGTATACGTTAATGACTTGTTAAGAAACTGCTATTTGTTAAGTTAATAAATAGTAGGTGGTCGAGTATCGCAGCGATCCGCCGGGATCGGTACCACTGCCTTACCTATTCCTGTCGCCATAACCTCAGTGCTTGCCGTTGAGGTTATGGAGAGGACCTGCAGATAAAAATCAGCAAACAAAGGACGAATTATCAAATATTTGAAGTAATAAAGTTGAATATAAAAATGAAAGACTGTAAAAGAAATGGGTACATGAAATATAAATCGGTAAATCGGATATGAGAAGAGTGCGGGTGTGTATTGTGTAGGTTCGAGTGCGCGCACTGCGGGCGGCACTACCTGACGAAGGGCGAGGTGCGGTCGCACATCATGTGGTCGCACCTGCGGCGTGCGGGCGGGCACGCGTGTGCGTGCGGCCGCGTCTTCCGCTCGCCCGCCCGTCTGCGCCACCACGCACAGGTCCACCATCTCCGTCTGCCGCAGCCCCGCGACAAGCCCTGCCCCGTCTGCGGGAAGTGCTTTGCTGTGAGTACGGCACACTAGTCTCAACATACACCACCTGCCAAATAACTTAATAGTACAGACTAAATACACAAATTATAATACATCCATTATAGTACAGTTCTACTATTTAAATTGTGGGCTTCGGCTTTAAACTTTTTACACTTTATACTTTTATTTTTAAATTGGCTGACCTAATCTAAATTTAAGCGAAATGATTAATTATGTGTAATAATAATTCTATATAGATATCTTTAAAATACATTAGAATTTCCGAAGCTCGACGAATATATACAATCAAATTACATACCTACGAGTAGTCATCACAAATATAGTAGCTTTTACCTAGAACTTAATCGCCCCTGTGGTCTAGCGGTCCGATTGTTGTCTCTTGACTTAAGAGGAACTGGGTTTGATCCCCAGGTAGGGCAACGAAAGAAAATGTGTTTCATCAATTTTCTATTGAAAACAATGTTGCTCAAGATTAGATGATTATATGGCCCATATCCAATCCCGGATAAGATGTAGATTAAGATGTGGAGCTTTGCGTCTTCGGCTAGTCGTCAGTGCCCTGGTTTTACCTCAGCCTACTTCTTCGAGAGACGAGCATTGCTCAAGTTGTACATAACTCATAGGATACAAATTTGCGATCAGTAAACATTTGCATATACATACTCACAAATCTGCACTCCAAGTCCCTTCGGTATGCATCAAGTGCCAAATCTCACGATACTTCTCACGATACTTGCATCTCTTATTGGCTTCCTCTACATTAATTACCTTTTTCATACAAGCACGCCAGTTTCAGAGACTGGACACCACCCTTGGATAATACGAGAGTAATTTGATTGTGGAATCTCAACTTAGGTCTTCCCGGGTACCTACATCCATCCACATTCTCATTGTATATGTGTTATGTCAATCTTTCATTGTTTCCACAAGACGGAACCAGCCTTGTGGAAACGGAGCATGCCTTTTTTCATTTTAACACCAATACTTTATTTCAATCCTACTTTTTCTCGAATCTCACTCTTACGAGCGATCAGCGAGCATTACACGACAGATCTACCATAGCGCTCTCATTTGGATTGCATTTTATCCTACTAATTTACATAAATATGATTTTAGAATAATTATCAAAATTACTATAAACCTTTAAAATTATTTGCACTTCTTGACTATTTGTGCTTACTTAATAAAGTAACTAATTTATTGCCTTAGATAAGGATGTATAAAGTCAAGTTAAATATCCCCCTTCTGATTAATAATGTGTTAGTTTTGTTTTCCTCTTTTGTGTCAATATCGTCTATTAATAATAAAAATTATTAATAAAATTTCACTCCTTTCAATAGGCACTGTTTTATATAACATTTTAGCCTTACAACGCATTTTTATTATTACAGAACCAGCAAGTCCTAACTCGACATATAAAAGGACATAGCGGGGAGACATACCCTTGTACGGAATGTGGTCAAACTTTCAAGACTCAGTCATATGTGAAAGTCCACTATAAAATCAAACACCTTAATATGACTCGTGCTCAAATCAAAGCGGAATCTAAACGGAAGCTTCTCATGGTGGATGAGCATTTACCTGAAAACTTGATTAATTTTCGTCGAGATGAAACTGCGGAAGATCCTCTCAACTTCAAAGATATGGATATAGAAGCTTACAATACTACACAATCTTCTGAAATAGACGATTCTGGAAACTTGCAACACTTTGAAGAGGTACGAATCAAAGTGGAATTAGAGGAAGAGCCAGAAAATGAGAGTGACAACTTTGATGTGTTAGAGGTTCCGAAGTTCGAAACGTTTGTTGATATACAAAGAGACTAAGACGACCATTAGGCAAAGGAAAACGCTTAATAAGACTATTTACGTTCAGAGACATTCATAATAATTAATTAAACCATGCGATTTAGATGCGAGTTTGTGTTTTTGTATTGAATCAGTTTTCGAACGAATAAAAAAATATGACGCTGGCCGTTATTTAATCCAACAAACAATACAAATATCAATACAAAATGCATTATTTTTTCAAATTTTATTTGCAAAATGGAACGGGTATTAAAATTTGAAGAAGCATGTTAGCTATCATGGAAGTTTTAACTATGTACCTAGGAGTTGTAGGTCTGAGTTACAATTTTGAGGAACAGCTTTAAGATTTTGGCAGCTTGGGGGCCAAGACAGTTCAATTTCTGTTGTGATGAATTTATTTTTGTTTGAATTGAGTATATTTATACACGCAAGAACCTTAATGTAGCTTAGTTTTTTAGTCTCAATGAATTAATTTATTAAATTAATTTAAGTACAATACCCTAGTTAGGATTAATATGTATGCTAGCACGGTCTCAAATAAAAAAATCGAAATATGTAGTTAAAGAGCGAATAATGAAAACAAATCAGAAGTATGTGTCTAAATTTTGTACAAAAAACCAGTGTTTCCTTTTTTTCTAATATCAATGAAAACTTTAGTATTCTTAAATTTTATAAGAGTTGTCCCTTTCTATCAAAGAGCTTGGCCTGTGAAATTAACATTTTTTTTATTGTTTTAGGCAATATTTAAGCAAATAAAAATTCCATTGTTAATTTTTTAGATATTAACTTTATTTTCAGATACAAAATTACGTTCTAGGTTTGCGTGTATCGTGCAACAAATGGTCCTCTTGAAATTGTTTGTCTATTGTTATATTTTGTCATTTGTTCAAAAACGCCGCAACATTTTTTTTATTATTTGATTAATTATTTTTGTTGATACAGTAAACATTTTTAATAAGATTGCCTACTTAACATTTAGTTGACATAAGCATCATTTATTTAAATTGATCTTATGATTTTGAGAATGTCATTAAAAATGTGGCAGATAGACAATTTTGCAAAAGCTATTAAAATAATGAAATAAAGTTAAATGTACCCCAAAAAGAAGTGGACAGATGATTTATTTTCTTAATTTAAAATATTTTAGGTTTTTCTTTTGCATTAGTGTACATTTTTGTGTATCAAAAAAGGCAAAAACTTGACAATTTACAAAATAAAATGCCTAGCTGATTGTAAGTGCAAAGGTTCTTATTTGAAATTTTACTTATTTAAATTATGATAAGATAAGGAGCACACACTCATATGGCCTTTGACTCTAGTGTCCACAAAATAGTATTAAATAAAGGACCAGAATAGCACTAGTGTAGCGGAGGGTATAGTCTGACTTTACCTTGATTTAAATAAATAACTACCCAAGAAGTAGTCTATTGCCTGTAAACGCCCTACCTACTATTGGGACTGGTCGTCTTTTCAGGCACACTTTCTAACACAGAGTGTGTGCTCCTTACCTCTACCCTCCAAAGCTAATATCCTTATATTCCAAACTTTTGACTACTAAGACACAGTAATTGCAGGCAATAACATATTTTTCCTATAATTTTAAAACTACCAATTAACATTTGGAAGCAACTACTAAAGCCTGCCATAATGTCGGTGCTAAATATTTTCAAATTTAGTCTGAACATTACAGTATCAAGGTAGAAATTGTTATATTTGTCTGCTGCTGTTTATGTTTGATTGTATGTTGAACAAAGGGTTGGAGTGTTTATCAAATTTATTTGTGTACTTATACAAAGCACTTATATGTTTAGCGCTGTTGACAAATAACACAAGCATATAATATGGAAAAAAAATCAGCATAATCATTGCTACAAATTACAAGAGTTTGTTTTATTTTTAAAATGCTACAAAATTTATTATTTAGTAGCATTATATTTTTTTAGGTAAAAAAAAGTAAATCGCAAAGTGGAAAAGAGTGAAAAAAGAATTTCACATTTTGAATAAACATTTTTTTTAACCCACAAACCTACAATTTTTCCACTGTGTTGTTACCATACATTAGAGTTCTATGCTTGTTACCTTTTTTCACTTTAAAGCAATGGCTATTGCACAGATCAATTTCTTTGAACCTTGCAAAAATTTATATTTCACTTGAAAAAATTATCTGTATAATTCCATATTTGAAACTTTATGAAGTACATGCTGGAGTGAAGTTATTTATAGGAAAAGTGTAATGTCGAGGTTCACATTAGTATTGTGATTAGTGAAATTACTATCATGTATTTAGGAAATAAATATCTTGATGAGTAACATGTTTATTATTGCATCTCTTGACTTGCTAATGTGTTCACGTATTTGCGTAATTTCTTAAGAAATCAGGATTAAAAGTACATCTCAGAACCTGTTCATTTTATCGTGAACTATTCAGATGGTGAGATATGATTAATTACCAGACACAAGAAACATTTTTATGCAACAAAAATTAATAGTTTGGATCTCGTTAGGTCTCAAAGTCCCCCACATACCTTCGGTTAAATCCATGCAGAAAAAAGCAAATGGAATTCTGCATATCACACATATTGGTTTTCTTTAATTCGGAAACCAAAGCTTGGTGAAAAAAAATGTAACCTTTACTGGGTCAACCTAAAAAAGCAAATAATAATAATTAGTAATTAAATTGTTTAAATTTTTATGCAGGCTAAATTTATAGTTTAATTCATATGTATATAAAATCATGTGATATTATATTATACATAATTGTAGCTAAATTTTCATATTTTTGTGTAACTTTTGATTGATAAAAATCGATGGAAGATTTGTTCGGAATGACCTTTTTTATTGACCCTCTTGCAGAATTTTGAAAATTCCCGTTTGTTTCCCTTGGCAATACTGGTAATGTTCGGGTATTTTTCTTACCCATAGCACTACTATTTTTATTGGCTCAGGAGACTCATACATTAAAATTACCTCTGGATTACTTCATTACCAGTGAAACTACTATAACAATACGTTTATAGGTTACACGATTATTTGGCCATGAAGAAACCAATTTAGATGGTTCTTTTTTGAAAAGGCAAATCATGACTGAGATGGTCCCTTATAACCTTGATCACGGTCCAACTTGTAGTTTGAGTTATACTTAATAATGTATGAATTTCATTGACAATGATTACAAGCAAGAGAAGAGTAAAAGAGAGTATATTATCCATCTGCCTTCCTGCCAAGCAGCTTGTAAAAGACGAGCATAGGCTTACCGTCACTAACACCTTGACATCTGACTAGGTGGTCGAGTTTCGGAGTGACTCGCCCGGATTGGTCCCACCGCCTTATCTATTCCTACCGTCATAACGTCAGTGCTTGCCGTTGACGTGTTCCGGTTCGTAGGGTATAGCATCCGGTAAACTTTCTTTTGCTCGAGGCCTAACATCCCGGCCTCAGGTTGGCAACGAACCATTACCACCATTGGCGTCTCTACACAGCGTGAATTTCTTACCATCGGAAACTCCGTCTGCTTGTTTGCCTTCCAATATCATAAAAAGAAAATTAAAAAAGGGAACAGTGTAAACAGAGAGATGAGTAGATAAACTACTACAAAGCAAGGTTTCGAGTAATGGATGCTTGACTAGCTTTCTACAAATTTATGATTATCTCCACTTTAATTTAAGCTGGGATAAAGCAACTTGAGTAGGTATGTCAGATGTCTATGTGTGTGCTATTTGATGGCATTTTTTTGTAGATTGACTGCTGTACCTATCTATTTCGTGATTTTAGCCAAAAAACAGATTATAAAGCTCAATAGTGCCAAGAGGAATTAAATTCCTTTGACACTACTGGCCGATGAGTAGTGTCACGGGAAATGCAAGTTTACCCATGGAACTACTGGTAGTGTCACGGGAAAGAAAAAATACTCATGACGCTACCAGTAGTGCCAAGGGAAACAAACAGAAATTCCATAATTAAATTTTCTGATTGTGTGTGGCAGGTCCATTCATCTGTATGAATTCACTGCATTCAAAATTTCGAAACTGGATTTGCATGTGGGTGAACCTTAGTCTCATGAAGCAGAAACTAGCATGTGTGTATATTTATTAAATTATAAAAGACCTGTGTCTGTACTCTGTACATTTATCATATTCCTTAAAAATGATTTGGACAGGTTACTAGGACAGGACTAGAAACAAACAACAAATCTTAATATGTCCTTGCTGGAGGGAAATGAACATAAATTTATCTACATTCAGTCTTAGGTCTTAGTAATCATAATAAAATTGGCATTACATGTAAATAAGGACAAAAATTATTAAAAAAAATGTAATGTAGATATAGTCTATCACAAACTTATTGTTACTATAGATTACAAAAATAAAGAGTGAGTTTTGTTTTAACACACTAATCTCTGGAACTTCTGGACGGATTTGAAATTTTGCATGTGCATTTAATAGCTTCTTGAAGGCTTGAAGGGTTTATAACTTTATGCTACATTATATGTTGTATAACCACAGTAACAGGTTGAAATGCTACTTATCCCAGCTCACAATTTTCTTGTCATACCATACATATTCACCCTTGACTGAGTTGGGAGCGTCCAGAGCCAAAAAGAGAGGAGCTACAGCCCCTTCTTCAGTAGTTAGGTGCCCTTTATGAGAGGACATATCTGTGTCCACATATCCTGGGTGAACTGCATTCACTTTAATATCTGAAAGAAAATAGCATAAGCTCAATATTCAAAAGTATCTGATATAATAATTCTTGATTCATCATTTTAGGAGAGTGACTTTCTTTATGATAGGTAGTCATTTTTAACCTTTGTTATTTTTAAAGTTAGAAATGGAGATCTAAAAAATATGTGCAAAAGCTGTTTGAAGATATTTGATTAAAAATTAGCTTTTTACCTCTATCTTGTAGTAATCTCTGTTGTATTTTAGTGAGTGCCGTCAAACCAACTTTAGATACTACATATGAAGAATTTCCCCACTTTTCACTCTGCGTTCCCTTCTTAGCTTCCTCTATGTACTGTTTCATCAATCCAGAAAGTTCTTCAATAGTAAGACTAGGGTCTTTGAAACGTTGACGTAATTCTTCACTAGGTATGTGGCTTAAATGACCACACGAACTTGAAATGTTCACTACTCGTGCGCCTTCACGTAGAATTGGGAATAAAATCTCGCACGTGGATAAAACCGAGAAATAATTGACAAATAACGTTTGTTCAGCTTGTACCGCTACTGGGTCCGGAGCATTGGTCTTGAAAGCAATTGCAGCATTATTCACTAATACATCAATCCCACCATGGTTCTCTTTCACGAAGTCTCGAAATTTTTCAATGCTATTCCTATCAGTTATATCTAGTTGATGGTATTTTGGACTCAAACCCTCCTTCAACAAGTTTTCCACAGCTGTTTGCCCGCGTTTTTCATCTCTTGAAGTGAGGTAGACAACTCCTTCGAACCGTTTGCAAAGACCACGAACTATGGCAAAACCGATTCCTTTATTCGATCCAGTCACTACAGCTACTTTTGAATTCATGTTATTAATCTAATCGTGATGTATTGGTATCACTCATAGACTAGTATCACTGACTCAAACACTGACCCGAACGTAGTGATTATATACTCTTAGACTGACCCCTTTATGGACAGTTACTTTACTCCACAGAACAATATTACTCACAGAGAAGAACTATATCTACATATACAATAAATGCAACCATAGCCTTACACAGCTACGAGATAGTGGCGCCCCGTAGGTATATCAAACGAAAACTACTAGGAAAGGGTTTTTTTATATTTAATATTTAATTACTTTTTAATTTGTTGATAAAAAAAACAAATTGCCACTAAAATTTAAAAAACTCAAAATCGTTTATTCAATTTACAAAAAGCA
>NJDC01002713.1:198076-209741 GCA_002245475.1 Calephelis virginiensis
GCGATAGCGATGCGACAGCGATGAGTTAACATAATACCCCGTAGTCTTGGCGTGAAGAGATGAATCTATGAATGTATCTATTAATGTTAATAGTTATTGTAACAATAACAGACGGGCAGATACGGGTAGATTACAGATCTCCAACGCTACCCGTTGAAATTTTAAGATGAAAAACGGCCTACGCCCTTCTTTTTAAATAAATAAAATAAATATAAAGAATAAATTTAGAAAGTAGTGCACTGAGCACTACCGTTCCATAAGGAGTCAACTACGCGCATACCACGCGTCTGTGTCGCGCGGTCTTTAAACTATAGTGTTATATTCTCTTTGATAGTGTTATTTTAAAACTGCGATTCATTCAAATCGAGTGATGTGAAATGCAATTTTGTTTTAAATTAAATACTTGTGATGAATGACTTAATTTTTTGATAAGGATTAACATCGTGTTAATAAAATAACCTTCGTAAATAATTTGAAACAAATTTGGTTAGCATAAAAAAGGTTATAGTTAACCTTAAAAGATAGAACTGGTGCGGACTTTTCTTAGGACTTTTAAAGGGGAACAATTCTTTCATACATGATTTTTACGAAACTTTCACCGTTAACGGAACGCACGCTCTCAATAGGAAAAAATTCCCCGATTTTAAAACATTTATCATTGGTGCTCCGTTCCTATTGATCTTATCGTGATCTTCAATAAATGGACTTTCTAACACTGAAAGTTCAAGTAAACAAACAATCAAACTCTTCAGCTTTTAAACATTAGAATAGATAGTATAGATTTTGGTTCCGAGCTCTTACAAAAAAATATAGACTGCTTTCATACCAACTTAGTCATAAAAGGCGAGTTTCGGTTCATTGTATTAAGAGAAAAAATTGGAAAATTAATTTGTTTATACTAAACATATTTAGCGGTGACGTGGTTTTGCACGTTTCCATGTCTATATTCCTTTATAATAAGGTTGATAAGCATACTTTTGATTAAATTATCGCTATAAAAAGTAGCCTATGCTCTTTCGTTCCTCATTAAATGTCTAAATACAAAGTTTCACTGTTATAGTTTCAAAAATGACGATTCTCCATACGAACATTCATCACCTGTTTTTACCCCAATTTCTTTCCCCAATTTTCACTATAAAAAGTAGCCTATGTCCTTTCATTCCTAATAAAGTGTCTGAATACAAATGTTCACTGTTATATCTTCAAAAATGACGATTTTCCATATGAACATTCATTACCTGTTTTTACCCCAATTTCCTCCCCCAATTTTCGCTATAAAAAGTGGCCTATGTTCTTTCGTTCCTCATGAACTAACATGAAATGTCTGAATACAAAGTTTTACTGTTATATCTTCAAAAATGACGACAGAGACGACGGCAAAGCAGGTTAACGACGGCAATAAATCAATATCCCTACCCATAGTCCAAATATAAATGTAGTTGCAATTCTAATTTACAATACTACTTATATCTCCATATAAGTCCCCAAAGAGCACATGTCCTCCTTGTTAGTAGTGTATGTAGATACACACATCGCGGTAAAAAATTCCGGTCAACATAAAATCCCATCTCATTCGTGGTGGGACTCTGAGTGTATGGTTGCATTTCGGCATCGAAAAGCAGCTGAAAACATGTACTCTGAGAGTCTTAGCATGAAAAACTACATTGAGTTTAAAAAGGTTTCTGCTTCATGTAAATATCTTCCATAAGCTAAATAAATCCGAAGGTTGGCGTTGAGTATGTCTTTACAGTCAATACCTTTAAATAGTTGTCAGTTGTTATATTTGATACCATTTACATTTACAAACTAAAAGTCCCAGCCAGACTACAACTATTGAATTGAAATAATCATAAAATATTATTGGATATTTTGTTGGGATCTAGCCTAAGCCAAATATCAAATGCCTTGTACATCTTATTCATTCGTAGACTACCTATCTAAAAACAATATTAATTTGTAATAAGAACTTTATGTAATTCTTGACTAGACAGTCATGGTCTGTCTCACAATCATATTTACATTTTGAATTTTAAGAAGTTTTGGTAAAAGAAAACTTAAATAAAAAAGGCAATAGATATACGGTAATAATATAATTCAATATTGTATAGAATTATACAAACAAAATAAAGAAAAATAAGGGAAAAGAGTTAGGAATTGCCGTTAGTGACAATTCACTACATCATGAATTTTGACAAGCCCTTTAAAGACTTAATGAAAGCAAATATATTGATTCCCAATAAAAATCTGTGCCATATTTCAAAAAAATCTAAATAATGAACATTATAAATTCTTACAAGATTGTGGCAGTTTTTTAAATTTTTTAATTTAAAAATAATGAGGCCGATGTATTTTAACTCGGACCCTATGGAAAACTATTTTGGTCAGGTAAGAGCCTAAATGATAAAGACCAAATGATAAATTTAAAATCGTTGCTTCGAAATAATGGAAGCGGTGAGCCGGATCGTCCAACGCTTCAGAAAAACATGAAAATGGTTATAGAACAGGCCCGAACAGAACAGGTGAATGTTCATTCCCGTGCTTACACTGCAGGATGGGTTGTTTATGAAATATTAAAAATTTTAAAAATAAGTGAGTGACCAAATTGTAGGCACAGCCTAATTCGAGTTAATACCAGCAGTGTCCATGACTGGATAGCTTTAGGGTAGGTTAGGTTAGGTTAGGTAAATAAATATTGAGTAATCGTTGGCCCCTGCCCCCCCCCCAACTGCGCCTACGGCGCGATCACCGGTAACTTGTATAGTTAAAGTCTAGACTTAAACGAGTAAAAGTTACATACCTATCACTTGTGTAGTTAAAGTCCAAAATAGAACCTCTTGTCATCCTGTATGAAGTTCTAAAAGTAAACACAAATGAAGACGTACTGCAAGCACTACATCAGCAAAACAAACAAATAATAGCTCAATTAGAAGACAAAGACAATAGAATGGAAATCAAATACAGGAAAAAGTGCAGAAATCCACATGTAGAAAATATAGTAGTCAAAGTTTCACCAATAATATGGGGCAGACTCACTAATGCAGGGGTAGCACACATAGATCTCCAAAGAGTCAGAGTAGCCGACCACACTCTCTTAATTCAATGCTCGTGCTGCCTTGGATATGGGCATGGAAAACGATTTTGCCCTGAAACAGTGAGTATCTGTAGTCACTGTGGGGGACCCCATATGCGTACAGAGTGCGTGGATTGGCTAGCGGGCGTAGCATCTAGCTGCTGCAACTGTACAAAGGCCAATCTACAAAACATCGATCACAATGCATTCAGTGAGGAATGCCCCGTGCGAAGGAAATGGGATATACTAGCAAGGTCGATGGTGGCCTACTGCTAAGGGCAGCGTGAAAATAGACATGGCAACCAAAAGTCACCCCCAGGATAGAGTGCACAGGGTGGTTCAAGCAAACCTACAGAGGAGTGAACTTGCTGCTGGAGGCAAGCAAGCAGGCAGTAGCGTTCGCCATGGTCCAAGAACCTTAATAGGGCGGGCGGGGAGGATGAAAGACATTAAAGGAGTGAGAGTCATACAACAAGATGATACCACCCACGTAGTTAAATCCGCAATTTTAGTCTTTGATCCTACCCTGGACGTCCAACTATGCCCCGCGCTAACAACACACAACATTGTTGTAGTCAAAATCATCAATTGAACCATATCTAGACCAACTCAGAAAAACAGTGCGAGGGATAGGAACCAACAATATTCTCCTGGGAGGTGATGTCAACGCCTGGAACACCTGGTGGGGAAGCGCGTGCGTGGATCATAGGGGAGAGGCTCTTACGGGCTTGCTTAATGAACTAGGACTCCATATTGTTAACAACGGAACTGAACCAACCTTTGATACTATCAGAGGAGGCCGGCAGTACACCAGCTGTGTCGATATAACCACTTGTTCCACTACCATCCTAGAACGTGTTAACGGATGGAGATTGGATGGAGGAATGACAAACTCAGACCACAAGGCAATCAGGTTCGATCTGAGTCTGGGAAAAGTACTCGGAACATGTATTGTTAGAACGACAAGGATATACAACACAAAGAAAGCAAAGTGGAGCCAGTTTCGTGAGAAATTGGCACAACTTTTTATAGACAGAAAGATAAACGAAAATGAAATAAATACTATTGGAAATAAACACACACTTGAAGAAACAGTTATAAAAACTACGGCAAGTATAAGAGAAGCATGTGACGAGACAATGCCCAGACTTAGATACTAAAAAAGGTTCTCACTGCCATGGTGGACGGAGTCTCTTACTCAACTTAAAAAAGAGGTCAAAACCAAGAAGCGTAGAATAGCATGCGCTTCCTATGTCCGCCGAGCATGGGTAGTGGAACAATACCTCCAGGCCAAAAAGAAATACCAAACGGAAGTAAAGCGGCACAAATAACAAGCTGGAAAAAATTCTGTGGAAGGCAGGACCGCGAGAGCGTCTGGGATGGCATATATAGGGTCATAAGAAACACCACCACTAGAGATGAAGACGTGCCAATGGTGCGGAATGGTCAGATCTTATCACCTGAAGAATCAGCGCATCAACTTGCGGAGGTTTTTGGTTTTAGGTTTTAGGTTAGGTTAGGTTTTTTTTTTTAAATTTTACAATTTTGCCCTCCAACTTATATTCAGAGACATTTTTTACTTTTATTCAAAATTTGAAGTGCGTTGAAATTTTTTCTAACTGATTAATTGAACTAATGTTGTCCGCATGTATACGTTTGATACACGTGCAACATTATTTTAATGCTTGTACTTATTTTAATACACTTTTTTTTTCATTTTTCCCTTTTTATCTTTTTTTTATTTAATCTAAAAACTTTTCTCTAGTATTTTTATCGCATAATAATTGTGGTGTATTTCCTTTGCAAATTTTAACATTTATTCTTTGTTCCAGGTCCATTCTTTGTGCAAGGTAAACGGGACACTCATAAATTATGTGTGTCACCGTTTCGTCAGTTCCGGTATCGCAGATGCACGATGGACTCTCCTTACACTTGAATCGTTTTAAGTATTCGGAGAACCCACCGTGCCCAGTCATAATTTGGGTAAGTATGCCTTCAGGTTTTAATCTTTCTAATCACACTATATGCGGCGATGGCATCCGGAAAGAAAACTTTTGTTGTTGCTGCTGTTGTGCCTTCCCCGTATCTCCGATTCCATTCCTCAAGCGTGTCCATTCGGATTTGGCGCTTGACGAATGAAATCGGGCACAGTTCATAGTGTGGCTTAACTTTCAATTTTAGTGCAGATTCTTTGGCTAACTGATCTGCACGTTCGTTGCCCTTTATTCCATTGTGAGCTTTAATCCAATACAGTTGTACAATCTTCTTTTTGTCTTGGCAAGCTTTCAAATTTTCGCGTGTTTTTAGTGCCAGGGCATGCGTGGAGTTATTATTGGTAATGGTCTCCAGAGACGACCTTGAGTCACTGTAGATATTACAATGTGTGTTTTTGATGCTGAGGGCATATTGTGTTGCTTTGTATATGGCCAGCATTTCGGCTTGATAGATCGTGGAATAAGATGGTAGCTTAAGTTTGGAGGTCTTTGTTTCAGTTTTGTTATTCCAAATTGTAAATGCTGCTCCTGCTACTTTGTCTTCAACTTTGCTACCATCTGTGTAAATTTGTTCTGCTCCATTATTTTGGAGGTTTATATCATTTTGGTCTATCAGGCTTATGAAATGCAGGCTCATATGTTTTGCAGGATTTCTGTGTAGTCGACCACTCGCTTGATCTCACCATCACCCAGCGCTGGTCGGACTACTCCCCTCTTTACCTCGTACAGGGCTGCGGCTTCTCTTATTCTGAGATCTAGGGGGAGCAGTC
This sequence comes from Calephelis virginiensis, assembly GCA_002245475.1. NCBI lineage: Eukaryota > Metazoa > Arthropoda > Insecta > Lepidoptera > Riodinidae > Calephelis > Calephelis virginiensis. The sequence goes on from NJDC01002713.1 coordinate 203,911, forward strand.
CGGTCAGCACCAGAGCGGAGTTAGGTAAGACCGTGCGATAGGCTCTACACAGCTTTTGTGCAAAAACCCTCTGTACCGCGTTAAGGTGTCTCTGGATTCCTTTCCGTAAAGTTGCAGTTTGCCAGGCGCTAGCCGCGTATAAAATAATAGGCTCAACAACAGCAACATATATGTTTCTTACTATATCGGGGTGTAAGCCCCAACTAATTTTAGCTGCCCTTAATAACTGTGTGCTCACGTTCATCGCTTTCTTACACACATTCGATATGTGGCTTTTGAACGTGAGCCCACAGTCTATGGTCAAACCCAAGATTTTGCATTCTTGCGACATGGAAATGTCGATCCCGCTCATGGACAGACGTGGAGTGTCATACTTGAGTTTATTTGTTATCGTAATTGCTACAGTTTTATGTGCAGCAAAACTGAGCTTAGCACTCCTGTACACGGGCGAGAGCGGCATTGGCAGTACTCCCCCGTTCCATGTAGATCTTTTAGGAGAGGATCGAGAAGCAGATTCCAAAGAATAGTCCCCCCGATCGATCCTTGAACGCATCCCTTAGAGGTGTACTTCGTGTTTTCGGCTCCGGCATATCTTACAGTAACCTGTCTGTTGGTGAGGTAGCTGTCCACAACGCGTCTTAGATTTACAGGGCATCCCTCTTCAGCTAAGCGGACCTTTATTTTGGGCCACCATGGATTGTCGAAGGCTCCCTCTATGTCCAGTGACACAAGTGTTATTATTTTCTTTTGTTTCAGCTTTGAGCGTATATGTGTCATCAGTTCATAAAGGGAGTCTTCGGTACTTCTCTGCGGCATGAAGCCGTATTGGTTTGGGCTCATTTTTGGGAGAACATGCCACTTAATCCTGTTAATAACCATTTTTTCCAGAATCTTACCCATGACTGGCAGCAAACCTATCGGTCTATAGGATTTCGGGCTTGTATAAGTATCTTTACCTGGTTTCCTTAGTATTATTACCGTAGCTTTCTTCCAGATTTCAGGGAAGTAGCCCAGTTTAAGACACTTATTTGCCAGTGATAGGTAAGACTCAGGGTAAGTGGTTATTGCATGGCTACAAATGTCGGCAGTTAACCCGCCCATTCGTGGAGCTTTCTTAGGGTTGAAGCTTTCGATTGATGCTTTTAGCTCTTCCTCTGTGAATACTGGATCCATGATTTCGCCGTCACACATTACATTTGCTGCCTTAGCTTTTTCTCTTACTCTCTTACTCTTAGTCATCCTGATGGATGGGGTCTTCTGGATAGAAGATTTCTGCCAGTAAGAAAGCAGACTCTTCCGGATCCAGCTCCTTGCCATCCTTCTGTAGCAACATGTCCTCTTCCCTTTTCTTAGTCCTTCCGATTACCCTGTAAATTCCTTCCCACATTCCTTCCTTCGTCTGTTTGTTACAAAATTCTTTCCAACTTTGAATCTGTGCTTGTTTTGCTGTTGCTTCATATTTTTTCTTGGCCTGCATGTACTCACCGTAGACTTTCTCCTTTCTAATTTGCGCTGCCCATTTAATCCGTCGTTTTTTCCTGATCATGTCCTTTTTTAGCCTGGCAAGCTCCTCCGACCACCATGGCAATTTTAGTTTATTTTTTGTGTTGTATTTTGGTATAGATTCATTACTTATATTTATTATTGTGTTTATGTATTTATATATCATGTTTTCTAACTGCTCTTTAGTTTTAATTTTTTCTATATATTTTTTGTTTAGATTATATTCTGATAGGGACTGGTACAATTTCACATGAAATTGCTCCCAGTCCGCCTTTTTACTGTTAAATATTCTTGTTGTACGTTGTATTTTTATTCCTTCCGATTTAGTTAGTCTAATTTTAAATATGATGGCATTGTGGTCGGAGCTACTTATTCCACGGTCAACTTCCCAATCTTCTATGTAACAGAGTAAGTTATTCGAACAAGCGGTGATATCAACATGACTGGTGTAAGCCTTGTTCCCTCTGATGGTCTCAAAAGTTGGAATATTGCCTTCGTTGAGTACATGTAGACCCATTTCCACTAATGTTCCTGCTATTTCTTCCCCTCTGCTGTTAACCTTGTCGCTACCCCACCAAGTATTCTTGGCATTGGCGTCACCCCCGGCAACGATTCCAGAATTGCTATTTCCCTTTTGTATCCCCCTCAGCTGCTCCAGGTATAGGTAAATTTGTTGGTCGGGTTCAAAATAAAAGGATATTACAAACATCTCTCAGGCCTTTGTTTTCATTTTTACCACAACGATGTTATTTGTGGTAAAGGTTGAACATAGTGTGGTGTTTATGTCGTTATCAAAAACGGCTATTGCTGCCTTTGTTGGACCTTGAGTTTGACATTGGCTCTGGAAGATGCGGACCCCGTGATAATCCTTAACCCTACCCACTGCGCCTACGTAGGGTTCCTGGAGCAGTGCGAAAGCCACTCCCATCCTGTTCGCCTCCATCATTAGCTCCTGCGTAGCCAACTGCTTTCGCTGGAGATTGGCTTGCAAGACAAGATAGGGCTTCATTACTGCTGACGGGGATATGTACCTAGAGTCAACTCTAGCAATACGAAATCGTTGCCCGGGCCAACGCCTCCCACTTTCGTCTTACAGGACACTCACTGGCGAACGCATTATGATCTGCTCTTTCATATTTTGCCCTTGTACAGTTACAGTACGTTGGTATTGCCTGAGCAAGCCACTCCGGACTGTCCGCTTTCATGTGAGTACCCCCACAGTGACTACATTTTCTGACAGTTTCTATTTATTATGTATTTCTATTTCCGTTTCGTTTAAGTTGCTATATAAGTCTTTATTCTGGTTCTTCAGTGCTATCTTTATGTCTTCGTCATTGTGGCAGCTCAGTACATCCTTAATGACTACCAATGGGTTCTTGTTTTTAATTTCCTCTACCTGTAACTGATCTTTAGCTGTATCCAATCTTCCTATAATTTTATTTCTACCTTCTTCCGTTCTACATCCAACTATTACTTTACGGTCCTTCGCCTTTCTGATCTTATCAACTACTATTCCATCCTCCTTTGCTCTCAAGACTTTCCTAATCCAGTTCCAATCGAGGTTATACAAAGAAAGATGGAATTTTATGTACAGGTATATATTATAAACTATAAGTTAGTCTTTATGAGCAGTGCTCATACGTAAAGTAATAAAATTAATGATATTTGACATTTGTTTTTGTGATGAGATTATGACAATAGTGGGTATTACATGATGAAAAGTTATATAAAGAAAAAGGTAGTGTTTTATACATAGGTTATTACAATTTAGTGAATGATAAGTAAAAATTGAGGTTATACAAAGAAAGATGGTATTTTATGTACAGGTATATATTATGAACTATAAGTTAGGCTTTATGAGCAGTGCTCATACGTAGAGTAATAAAATTAATGATATTTGACATTTGTTTTTGTGATGAGATTATGACAATAGTGGGTAGTACATGATGAAAAGTTATATAAAGAAAAAGGTAGTGTTTTATACATAGGTTATTACAATTTAGTGAATGATAAGTAAAAATTGAGGTTATACAAAGAAAGATGGTATTTTATGTACAGGTATATACTATAAACTATAAGTTAGGCTTTGTGAGCAGTGCTCATACGTAGAGTGATAAAATTAATGATATTTAACATTTGTTTTTGTGATGAGATTATGACAATAGTGGGTAGTACATGATGAAAAGTAATATAAAGAAAAAGGTAGTGTTTTATATATAGGTGAATACAATTTAGTGAATGATAAGTAATAACAGTTTTTTTTTACATTTGTTATGCAAGAAGAATGGTGTTTTATGTACAGTTTTTTTTAATGTAGTCACATTATTTACATTTTGAATTTACAAAGGAAAAAAGGGGAGATATTTTACTTACAGTTATATACAATGTGTTGAGCACTCAATGGCTTTTGTGAAAATAAAGATAAATGTTATCACAAAGTTATTAAATTAATGCTACAGTTTCCATGTGGTCTTCGCCTCTGTGGTCTAGCGGTCCGGGTGTTGGACTTGACTGCATGAGGTCCCGGGTTCGAATCCCGGGTCGACCAACAAAAAGAAAATTGGATTTTTCCAATTTTCTAATAAAAAAAAAATGTTGGTCGGGATTGGAATTGTGCCCGGTTGGCGATGGGCTTGCCACCTATCACATTGTGGGACTTAGTATCTTCGGCTAGTCGTGGGTGCCTTGGTTGTACCTCTGCCTACCTCTTCGGGGATATAGGCGTGAAGATACTTTTAAAGATAAATGTTATCACAAAGTTATTAAATTAATGCTACAGTTTCCATGTCATGTGTGTCCCTGTACCGATTCAGCAAATCTACCTCCACAGTGACCAGTGCCGAGTTTACAAGATAACGATTTTACTTTATTGAGCAATCGGCCTTCTTTTCTTGTCCCTCTCGCTTCCTCCCTCCTTTTACCCTTCTCCCTTTTCCCATTCTCTTTCTTTTTGTATATATATATGTCGGAGAGGCCCATAGTTGATAGAATTGCTTCAACCGTCGTGCGCGGCGGACGTATCGCTGCCGCTACGCTGCTCGACGCCGTGCCGTGCCGTGCCGTGCCGTCTGTGTCGCGAGTGTTCAACGTTAACCCAATTTGATTTTTCGGCGGCCAGAAATGGCCGCCGATTAAGTCGCACACGGTTTTGAGCCCAGGATACTCCCGCAATTTCCAATATGGAAATCGACGGTGAGGATAACCCGGGGCCTTCCGCCCCTCAACGCGCAAACTCGCGCCGTGGCTCCTCCAGCGGCACATTCGAGCTGCCAGCTGTCGAGGAACCAAACCTCACCGGACTAGACTCTCAGGTCTCGCAGGCTACGCCGCGAGACCCGGTGGTTGCCGGCCAGCCTCTCCCGCGGCGGCGGACCTGGCCAGGCAACTACCCGTACCCGATGATGACAATCAGTTACTTGGACTTTCCCCACGCACTTCCCTCGAGGCGGACATTATCCTCCTGGCGAGGGCATCCGAGGCGTACTGCGCCACTCCTGGTCTACTTAAGACCATGAAGGAGTACATCAACCAAAGGACGGTCGACCTCAGCCAGGCTGATGTCCCGCCCGAGGAAGAAAGTGCCCTTCACCAAATTTGCGACACCCCTCTTCCTCCCGGCATGACAGTCCGCCGCAAGCGGACTGTAGACGTGTCCCAACCCGAGGAAGAGGCCAAAAGACTCTGTGCCTCCCAGTTAGTCCCCAGTCCAGGTCCACCGAGAGACCCGAGGCTACGCAACCGAGCTGCGATGGCACCATCCATGCCACCGCCCCCTACTCCATCTCAACCGACGATCACCACTCCTGGTGACTCGCCAATGAGCTTCGCGGCCGTTGCCGCGTCCGCTCCGGTGCAACCACACCCAATTTTACAAACTAAAACACCAAATTTACAAACTACCCTCAAAAAATCGAGATACCCCCCGTTAGTGGTCGAGACCCTCCCAAATAGGGCTCGCCACTTCAGGGCCTTAAAAGAAAAGCTCGGCAGGGTCCCCAACGCCAGACCATTCGGCACAGGGGTCCTCTTCACCCCGACCTGTGAGGAGGAGTACCGCACGGTCCAGAGATATTTATCCGACATCGAAAAGTCGGAAAATATCTCATGGTTCTGCTACTCTCTCCCCGCGGATCGCAGCCCAAAAGTAGCCATTCGTGGTCTCCCGGTGGACACATCCCCTGAGGAGATTGCGGATGAGTTTAGAACCCTGGGCTTTGAGTCCGAATACATCCGGCCCATCAGGGCCCGAGCAGGTAGGCCCGGATGTATATTCCTGGGCATCTTTAAGAGGACCCCCAACACAATCCCGGACATCTACAGCATTACAG
>NJDC01002714.1:7288-17451 GCA_002245475.1 Calephelis virginiensis
TATATACCATGTAATGGCGTAACAAACACACAAATTAATAAAGAAACATAGTGTATTTGAAAACCTCCTTCATTGGTAGAGTCGATTAATGAATCCCTATTTCTCTTCGAACATGGATGGATTGCGTGTTAGTTAATGTCAGAAGTTTCTTGAAAAAAAATGCAATATTTTTAATTAGGACAGGATAACGTCAGTCGAGTAAGCTAGCTTAAAAATAAGTGATTATTTTACTTTTAAGTAACTATTTTTATATCACTTCATAAGTCCTTCTGGATTTTCCGATCAAAGAATCTTCAGGGGTATTTAGAGCTTGTTAGGCCTTCATTGGCCAATAGGTCTGATAAACAATACCGGTAGGCCTTAAGTAACAGCGAAGACAATATTAAGTATAATCCCTAGACAATTTACACAAATTGAATCTAACCCCAAAATAAGCAAATTATATGCTTGTGTTATGAGTGTTAGTCAACTATTCTAATACATAGAAATACTTAAATAGATACCAGAATAAATTTAATAAACACCCAGACCCGGAAATGCAGACATCTAAATGTTAATCACACAAATGCCTGCCCCGTCGGGAATCGAACCCGAGCCTCACGGTTCGGTGTAGTTAGGCGTGTACGCTAGCCACTCGAACAACATACATTTATTTAATTTATTCAATCGCCGCTGTGTCTAGCTGTCCGACGTCGAACTTGACTTCTTGAGGTTCTGGGTTCGATCCTCGGGTCGGGCAACAAAACAAAAATCATTATTCTAAATTAAACGCCAGCTTATAAAGCTATCAAGTATACAATTAAGCATATAAAAATCGAACATTCTTTCAAAAAACTTAACTTTTTATAGTCGGATAAAAAGTAAATGAATAGAAATTCTTGAATCGAGAAGCCAAGTTTCTTTTACTTATTTTTCAACACTAAGAAAGCGATGCTTAACTCTTCAAATAACAATTGTACTTTTCAACATTACACTTAATTATTATTAAGTAAACCGATCTCACTTTTTATTCCATCGTCAGAGCTTTCAAACAAATAAAGTTCAATCTATTTTGTTGTAACGTTCAGTATTTGGCTGCTAGTTAATGACGAAACTTTCATGTTCCGGTCCGGAGGGTAGGGTAGCCGGAAGGCTTTCACAATGGGCCTAACAGAACGGCCATAGGAAAGTGACGCACCTTTTTCATCTACAATGTTTACAAGCCCCGATTGTCTCTTACCGTCAGATGTGATTGTTCGTTGACTTCTAACATAAAAATGGAACTAACAACCAAACACTTATGTGCAATCTAATGTATTAAGGGAAATTATTGTGGAAAAGTACAAGTGTTATTTGAAATGTGACTATAGAAATACCACTAAGTAACGGACGATGGAGAGTACAAAAGCTGTGCTTTAAAATTACCGTGGAAAAGTACAAGGGTTATTTAAAATTGTACAATGGAATACAACCAAGTGCCAACGGTGAAGAGTATAAAAGTTGTGTGTATATATTTATACTATCAAAATACTAAATAGGTAGAAAAATAGATAGGTTGGTACGCATTAATAGTGTGAACTGGGTCGTGTTAGCGGTAAGCGTGGTAGCTGCAGGTGGGTGGTAGACGATGGTGGGCGGCGGCTCTCGCGGATGTTGCAACATCATGTCGTTGAAGTCAATAAGATTTTACTTTTCACCAAATACAGCTACTCTAAATACTAAAACACCGGCGACCCATGTTCGCGTAATCGCCTCTAACGTCAAATCTACTGAACTGATTTTGAGGACACAAAAGTGTTACACAAGTGTTCATAAGACTCGTTATACAATTAACGAGTCCCTTAGCTGAGTCCCGCTTCTGAGTGACCTTAAGTTGAAATATACAACAGCGAGTTCTCGTATCTTTATTAACACACGAAAACTAAGAACTTCTTCAAGAGTCGGCAAAGCGGCGTCTAATTCAATTTTAAAGAACGTACAAATTTGGCTTCAGGCAGGATTTGAACCTGTATTTATCGTCTCAAGCCTACAATGCTCTAACCATTTCAACTCCACTTAAGTTACGGATGTAAAGTAATGGCGACCACTCACCATCAGGCCTATTAGCTTTTGTGCCAGCTGGTCTTGTTAAAAAAACTGACGCTGCAGCTGCAGGAGTATGTGACGGGATTTTTCGATTTCCAGTGAACAGCTCTTAGTCAAGGTAACAGTGTTTGAGCAATTAAACCTACATTAACGAACTAGGTAGGTATATATTATATGACTGGCACCCAGGTTAAGAAATCCTAAAAGAAACCAAAGACTCTATAGTATATGGTTCACTAATTAATAGTACAGTAACTTCACGCCCATATCCCCGAAGCGGTAGGTAGAGGCACAACCACGACTAGCCGAAGATACTAAGTCCCGCAATGTGATAGGTGGCAAGCCTATCGCCAACCGGGCACATATCCTATCCCGAGCAACATTTTTTATTAGAAAATTGTAAAAACCTAATTTTTATTACTGCCCGACTCGGGATTCGAATCCGGGACCTCATGCAGTCAAGTCCACCAACTGATTAATAAAGATTTTACAAATTAAGGTATGTATAATATATTAATTTTATTCTTTTAATATTATAAGAAAAATCGAAAATAATTTAGAATCTCGGAGTTTATCGTCAATTAGGTATTTAAGCTCAATAACAAAGAGTATATAAATACTACGTAATAAGAAGCGGGACTTCCATAGATACATAGCAAACCCGAATTTGTATAAAGTTTACTTGAAAAAGTACAACCCGTATAAATTGAAAGTAAGTCTAAAGGCATTCAGATATAAGGCAACTAGTCTCATATGACTTGGGCGAATAAAAAACATAGCAAACTTATCTTTTTTATTTTTTGATATGAAAGTTGCGCCAAACTCGAATAAAACTTCAATAAAAATAACCATATCACGATTTGACTATTCTTTTTTCGAAATAGCTATCTTTCGGAAAAATAATGATTCCAAAATTTTCTAACATAACTTTCATCAATACTCCACTTGTGGTTTATATAATTTATAAATACATGATCTTTCTTTTATGTGAATATATAAATAATAACATAGCCATAAAACTCATCAACTACCTACTAGATTTATCATGACAAAAATTGTATGAAACCACCTCGGACTCATGATTACCTTTTCATAAAAAACATCAACGGTCGTTATTGGCCGCTCAATCGCTTATGTTTGTAAACTGCTTAATGTTTGTAATAAAAATACAAAAAAAAAGAAAAACCATACAGTTCAGTTGAGAGGTTAAAGGTGGTTTTTGGCGAAAAAATGGTCGAAGTTTTTTCATAATTATTGAATTTCGTGTTAACATTAAGTGAAATTAGTCAATTTTGGTGGCATTTTGTACAATTTTGTTCAGTGAAAGTGCAGAAATGAAATAATCATGAAGAAATTAGCGTATCGTGTATTTCCTCGTAGCCGCCAAATCTCATTTCATGAGCTTGAGTAATATGGCCACCGCTTTACCCGAGAGCCTGTTATGACTTACTGACGACATATGACTGATGACTAATTATTATAATTGATATAAAATTTGATGCCCATTTCTACTTGACTAATGGCAAAATACAAACGTGAAGGCCAAAACCTAAAGAAAGAAAGAAAGGTTAAAGGTACACAAAACAAACGACAATTAATTTTTATCGTAGAAAGACATACAAGTTAGTGAATAAACTATTGTACTCTTATTGATAAACACGGAGTAAAATACTCCAAGCTTCAACCTAGTACTGAAGTCTTTAATGCAAACTTGATACGTTTGGATCTAGGTACCTATATTAGATATCAACTTAATGTTACTCTTACGTGTGTTCGTATTTAATGTAATAATTATTTTAAATGTCTATATTTCTGTGTCGTACCACAATAGCATCTTTTTGGTTAGGTAGGTACCTACCTATCTTATTTAAATATTCAGATGTGACGTTTTGCCTTAGGATTTATTGTAAAATTGTAGGTACGTTACACAAAGATTTTTCGTTAAAAATTACTTTTTTAAAGTTCCTCACATATTGTACCTACCTAGGTATATGTGTGTATGCCTCATACATTTGTAATTCCTTTACGGATTCCTGTTTCGAAATTTTGAAAAAAAAAGTCACCCATACAAATGCACTTCAATTTCTTAGGTAGGTAGGTACGTAAAAAAATCTGCCGTAGTGGAAAGGTCCTTTGTATGGATTTTTTTTTAAACGCAGCAAAAGAATATACCTCGCTAAGCACTACCTAGGTATGTGAAACCGAGTTTCGTAGCAAAAATCTGAATGTATGTGTAAACATTGGCCGACCGAAAAAAATTAAAAAAGCCAATGTCAAAGTAGGTAGGTACCTACCGTAAAACATGACAACTTTGTCCTCGACGGTTGACTTTGCCCAGTCGTGTATTTCTTAAAAAACTTAAAAGATACCAAATTTATCCATAGTTAGTAAGCACATTTTGTGTATAGTAAAAAAATCATTATATTTCTGGCAACACTATGGGCCGTACCGTTACAGATGCTACTTTAGTTACCTGTCAGACGATGTTGAAATTAGGGTGTTTCTTTGCGGGCAAAAACTGTTAAAAAAACTTTTTCGAGAAGTATTACTTGGAGTTACCGCAGGGAAGTAATTTTTATACATTTGTTATAACATTAGAAATGAATGATATAGACTAGTTTTCTTCGCTAAACGCGTGATAAAATCATAAAATATAGAGGTTGGCAAAGTCACAAGGATATTTTTTAAACATCGCTGACAACATTGCCCAATGTTTCTTTTTCATTAGGGTTTAGAGGGCTTTTTAACTTTGTCCGCTCATTATTAAGGGTAAGGAAATGAGAATATTTGGCGCATAATTTAATACTTTATAGCATTGCTCAGTATTTAAATTCAGTCTTTTTTAAAATGGTGATAAAGTTCATAGTAACGGAGTTCTGTAATGTGGGCAAAGTCACCAAATGTATGAGATTTTTTGCCCAGCACCTATAATTGTTACTTTCACTAATACATATGGTTTTATATGCTATTTTCAGTTTTGTGTATCGAGAGATAGAGCATATGGTATTATATATACATAAAAAAAAACTTATTATATTATATAACACCGAAAAAATAGTTAATTTTTCAGTATTTTCCGAAATATCACTAATTAAGCACGTTTATTATAAATTTATGGGCAAAGTTACCATGTTTTACGGTAGGTAATAATCTAATCTGTAATCTAATTGCTGACAGCTAGTGAAAACAAGTACCTACCTACCTATTTATGTAAGTATCTATTTATAAATTATGATATTTTATAGTCATAGTATAAGTAAATACTCCAATTGAAGATCAATTTAGTTCTTAAATCACAAATTTAAATATAATCAACCTAATATGTTTGTTGCATGCTGATACTTATTCAAAACATTTCCCAGGAGTGTGTTTAAACGTGCCGTGCTAGAATTTCATGTTTAATCCAATTTGTAGTTTGTACCCAAACAGGTAGGTATCAACTGTGGCGTCTGGCTGTGCAATAATTTGCCTTTCACAAAAGTGCACGAGGACCAGTCAACTTACAGCCTACTCAGAACTCACGATATGCGAAGGCAAGTTTATAGGGCAAGCTGCAAGCCCCCCTCCCTTCGCTTTGCCCCCGCGAGCTAAGCACGAGCGGGCCAGTCAGCTGCCGCGAGCTACGTGGGGAGGACGTATCGCTGATCGTTCAAATCCCCCTGCCCACCTCAGTCAACGTGCGCGATCTGTATCGCAACTTCAAAGGATACACATTTTTTTGTTATTATTTTTGTTCGGGCTACAACCAGGTGTAGTGTGCAGTGTGGTGAATTGTGCATTGTTTCTGAACGACTCGTCGGTCCCCAGCCGGTTCTGTGCCGACTGCCGGCGGCCCTCAATCGCCAAGCTTTCTAAAAGATCTCAAGAGCGACGTTTACGACCGCATTGAGCCTTATGGACGGAGCTTTGTCCTAAATATTATTCTTATTAACTTATCAGGTAAGTTATCTTATCAGTTGGTATTTGATACTTAGTTTTAACTAGGTACCTACTTGATAGTATTATGAATTTATAGTTACGATATCAAACACTACCGTTATTGACATTGGTAGTGTACCATGTTGGATGTTACAAAAAGTTGCTTGCTTCAACAAAATCAATATTTTGCCACTGTACACACAACATTGCAACTGTATTACTTCTCTTCTCTCTATCTAAAAAGTAGAAAATTAATCAAATTTATGATTGTAGTCATTAATATTTTTCATAATGATAGGCCGTAAAAATTTGCCAAACAATTTAGGTCTTAAAAAATGTATCTGTTCGTAACTTTCTAAATGTTAAAATTACTTCAGCTCATAATTTGTAACTTCTAGAATATTGTGTGTTAAAGGGATTCTTCTTCACGTTGCCTATAGACAAGCAATAAAGTAATGCTGAGGCCAGATTGTTTAGGCCTTAATTTCAGGTCGGACGACGTTCGTTCACCACGATAATGGTGGCAGGAATAGCAAAGGCGGTGGTACGAAAACCACCAAGGAAACTGGAAAGTTTACCACCTAGTCATAGTAAAGTCAATGACAAAAACCAAAGCTCACCTACTAGGTACGAGTTGCATGGCAAAAGGTTTGGCCTATATTTTACAATGGAGCCTGGATCCAATGTGGTGTTAATTCAAGTTTTATTATGAATCATTTTTGGTGTTGATGATATCCGTATATAATGGTCAGCACTTACCATCAAGTGAGCCACTTGCCCAATGGCTTTTCTTTAAAAAAAACCTGTGTCTTACTGGGCTCATAACATTAGGTAGGTACCTACCTACCGAGTGGCATTTAATTTTTTAAAGACAATTTTAATACCTACCTATCTATTTTGCATCATTGATCACATGTCAATATTGTTATACCTTTGCATAATAGACCATCTGCTTTCCTGCCAGGCAGCTCGTAAAAGACGAGCATAGACTTATAGACACTAATACCGTGACATCTGACTAGGCGGTAGATTGATACGACCATCTTACTTATTCCTACCGCCATAACGTCAGTGCTTGCCGTTGACGTATTCTGGTTCGGAGGATAAGGTAGCTGGTAAAATAACTTTTGCTCGAGGCCAACCATCCCGACCTCACGTTGGCATCGCACCGTTGCCACCTTTGGTGTCTCCAGGTAGCGTGAATTTCTTACCATTAGTAAATCCGTCTGCTTCTTTACCTTCTAATACCTACCTATCATAAAAAAAATGGTCAATACTAAATCTGACGACTTTAAGTGTAGGTATTCACCATATTTTGCATTCAAATGTCATATGTATTTTATGTTGTAGATTATTAAATGATGACACGTAAAATGTATGAAATATGAATATATAAATGTATTAGTACTTACATTCAAAAGAAAATCATAATATTTGTCAACAAAATAAAAATACCTACACACCTACCTACCCACTATAAAAAAGTACTACAAGAGGAATAGGCTTCTAGTGTTCCTCTACTTAGTAGGTATCTACCAATGCTTTTCGATTATGTGATTTCGCAGTCTTTCAAAAAATAAGGCTGTCACCAGTGGCTTTGTTTAGTAGTGGCATCAACCTGTGATAGTTGAGACAATGCCTCGACATTCCACTTCCATTCTGGGCTATCCATTTCACTCCAAGTTAGTCCAATGATTCTGAGCTCAGCTTTCGTAGATTACATGGTCTGTTAAGATCGGCTAACTCTGTGTCTTCAATGAAATCCAATTTAACCTTGCTTTGTGAGATGGTCCACGTCTCTGCGCTAAATGTAAAACCAGCAAAGCAAGTAATCTATGTACCTACTTATGGAATGGGTGTTAACAAATAGCATTTATAAGTATAAGTAAACTATATAGTATAAAATACATACATACATGCATACATATCTTATATCCAAGGCCCTTACGGGGTAGGCAAACAGTATCCAGTACCGAACATCACTATCCTGAGAGACCTGTCTGGCTTCCATCACATTCATTATCCTCTTCATACAAACACGCCGGTTTCTCTTGATCTCAATCTTGACTCCACCCTCGTATGATGTCTGAGCGATCTGATCGTGGAACAACCTTGGTCTCCCCGGGTACCTAAGTACATCCATCCATATTCGCTTTTTCAATCTTTCATCTATCATTCTTTCCACATGACCGATTTTAACAGAGCATGCCCTTTCTCATTTTAACACCAACACTTTCTTTCCATCCCACTCTTTTTTGGATCTCACTGTTACAAATGCTGTCAGCGAGCGATACACCACAAGTATAATAATATTTCAGACACAGCGGGTAGCGACCCGCTTCAGAAATACAGACAAACATGTCCATCACTTTCACAAATGGCTGACCCTGCAAATACAATTTGTCGTAGTTGAGCCTCAATATTTTTTCATGAATAACAATCATGCATGATCAAACTTTCGGTGATAGGACTGTGTTAGCTATCCTACTATAGTGTTGAAAGAATAATTAACTGCAGTAAAACTGCGAAACCCGACTCCTAACTAGGTATTTAATTAGGTATTTTGTCAAGAACTAGTGGTTTTTGAGCTACAGATAATAATGCATGTTTTTTTCGCTATTGGCTAAGTAATCGCGTAACAAACAAGAACATACAGTTAAAATGAAAACTTCCAATTTTTGAAGTTGGTTAAAAGTTTTTTACTTAATTAGGCAGATAAAACTTCTTTAATGCTATGCTTGAGACGTTAGATTGATGGAGTATTATTACTATAAAGCTAATTCTCAAAATTAGTTCTGAAGAAGTTTGGAACAATTTAATTTTCTTAATACAATCCTCTTTGGAAAAGCTTTGGGATAACTGTACTTCCTTTACACAATCATGATCATCGTTCTAGCGTCTATCTCGATTCGGCTTTCCTACACTTCTCTATAATACGCGGTCTTTGGCACTCTTCATGGTAAGTCCATTAGCTTAAATAACTTCTTCCATAATATCCAGCTAACGTTTCTTGGGATCTCTTTTCATCCTTCTGCAAAAAAGACCTACCCCTAAAGAAAACTGGCATTAAAAGAAAAATCGAACAAGCTGTCATCAACGACCATACATTCCATCATCAACGCATACTGTCCAGTATCTATTTCAGGCACACAAACAACAACAACAAAAACAAAATTATAAAATTTTACTAATATGGTATACCTGGTAAGGTAAGATGTCAAGATAATCTTCTTAATATATATAAATTACGTGTCACGTTGTTTGTCCGCGATGGACTTCTAAATCACTTAACCGATTTGAATCAAATTTGCACACCGTGTGCAGTTTGATCCAACTTGAAAGATAGGATAGCTGATATCTCAATTTATGATCAAAAAAATTACTATCCGATCGAAGCCGAAACAGGCAGCTACTTAGTAACATATAGTTATTGCTTCGTACCTCGAGGATTCACCGAACAAATGGTAGTACTTAGTAGACTCATTAGGTAAAAACGGTAATTTATTGTCAACACTGAAATAATATATTAATAACTAACTGTCCCGGCGAACTTCGTTCCACCCGTTCAATTTGTATGGGAAAAAAAAAATTGTTTTTTCCCATTTTACCTGCAATTTTCCCGGTTTTCTCTTCACAAGAACCTTCTTCTGATAAAAACTAACACAACAAAAAGATAATTATCCAAATCGGTTCAGTCGTTAGAAAAAAAAATCATTTTTATATCGTAGAAGATAGGTACCTATGTGGTCGCCTGTTACAAGGAAATTATTTTTCTGTTTGATATTTTTGTTCCTTTTGAGAAAGCGATAACCCTAACATTAAATGTTAGACATGTCTTGCCAAAATCTAACGATTGCGAAACTTATATTGAAGTATGTATCCTATGCAATCATAAAAGTTAATGATATTTTTATGTGTATTATAACTCTTGATATGAGATGGGTAGGTATTCGGTGGTCGTATATCTATGATAATAAAATGTTTTTATGAAAGACAGTAGGACGCGGGCAGACATCTTTTGATAAAATTATCTATGTTTACGAAACTATGTAAGTATGCACATAAAATTATATTAAGTATATATTGTATATTGTTCATTGTACATTGAAGATATTTCAAAAAAATATAATTAAGATGAGTGACTTCCCAAAACTATAGCAGTTTTAGAAAAGAAAACGTTA
>NJDC01002714.1:36826-54205 GCA_002245475.1 Calephelis virginiensis
CTGTAGTGCATTATAACAGGTAAATGCATCCGCCATGTTGTGGTAAAATTCATCACATTGTGGTCTTGATGCTGTCGCCATTGACCTCCTGCGTGTCATACAAACACACATTTGTTATTGATATGATCTGTGAGATTTATACGTGGGCAGAAATGTTTGGTACTTTTTATGTACCCAGTTTATACGTTTTATTTATGTTAATTTGCTGTTAACAAATGAGAAATGATATTTTAGTTAGGGGCTTATTTTTACAAGGTTTTATTTAACCTTGCACGTTGTGATGGAGCTAAAATTCTGCACGCATGTGTAAATCGAATGACAATGCAAAATTATTGACATTGAGCTTGGGGTTGATTATGTATCTCAGTGGCCAACTCAAAATGGAAAATTGTACATCAATAGCTGTGTAAATTAGGAATTTAACATAATAACATAACATTATTTAAAAATAAACCGATAGGGTTAGATATAAGAAATTCTACCACTTTGACCATCTTCAGCCACAATATTGGTTATATTGACAACAACACCACAATATTGACTATATACTCTGTAAATTAGAATTTGTGACTTCCTGTCATTTCTAACAAGGCCACCGGCGCTTTAGTTTCTTGTCGCTTTAGAAATCGTTCAGGTGGGTATCCAATATCCACTGCTTTACCTTATCCCGCTGCTATAATGCCAATGTCAAGTTCGGGTCCGGAGAGAAGGGTACCAAATATACTAGAACAATTGGCTTAACATCCCGATTAGGTACAGGACATTGACGCCCTTCAACAACTATGGCGTCTCTATGGCATGATGTCTTACGATTAGGAAAGCTGTGTACTTGTTCATATTTTCTTTAACTACCGACAAACTAAACGCTTTAGATTTACTCTAGACGCCAGTCCACATCACACGACCACAAATATTAAATATCTACTCCTGAGAAATAATAATCCGAGGATTTATACAACATAGGCTTAGCCTGACTCAAGTGTAAAGTGCTAGCATAATTCTCATCATATATTCACAAACTTTTACCTAGACTAAACATTGTCTATATTAATACGTTGTGAGACAAACATAGACCTCAATCTTTATGTTTTTGTTAAATACAGATTTCAGAGGATTACGTTAGCTTATTTAGGTTAACAAAAAGGTATTTTTCATGATTTTTAGAGATGTAACATTTGAAAAATTCAATCTGGGACCCTACCATGAACGCTTATAGCAGTATTATTTCCATCTTGCTAAATGTCTGCTTTTATAAGCAACTTTATGGTATAGTTCATAAGGTTGTCTTTCTTCGGTGACAATAACTATTATTGAAATAATACTGTTTTAAGAGCTTATGGTAACCCCCCAGTTTAGTATTTGAGTAAATGAAAAATGTACTTACAAAGTCTTTGACGGACCATCTCGATTTGAAAACTTTCTCGTTTTTGTTAAGTAAATAAATAAATATTTCTGAATAAAATGCACAAATATATCTAAGACCAAAGAATAGCGAACAGCGACAGAAGACTAGACTTTTGTTATTGGTGTTGTCTTAAGATGTCATTATATAGAAATTCTACTAATATTATAAATGCGAAAGTTTGGACATGTTTGTTTGTTACTTCTTCACTCAAAAACTGCTTAACCGATTTTTATAAAATTTGACACACACATAGAGAGTACCTTGCATTAACACATAGGATAGCTTTTATCCCTTAAACATTTTCTTGTTGGACCATTAACCACGCGCGTTTGCCGTGAGCAACAGCTAGTACTTAAATAAATACCAGCACAAATTTAGTACAAAAACACCCAGATTTGAACGATTTTTGTTTCGCTATTGGTCGGTGGATTTTGGGTGGGATCATGGGTACGCTAAACCTTCAACTAACCACCCCGTTAGTCTTTTTGACTGGTTGAGACTATGTTAAGTGCAGCTAGTAGGTATACCATAAAGTAAAAATAATTAAAGTAGTATACTCTAAACCTTCGGCTAACGGGGCGGCCAATTCTTTCTGACTGGTTGAGACTATGATAAGTGCAACTAGTGTACCATAAAGTTGCAAGAGCCACTCTTTTCACTAAACTGGTTAGTTTGTTTTCCCATGAAACAGGTACCACATCTATCAGTATGAAGAGCGAAATTAATTGCAAATCTAGATCCATGCTCACGACTGGAAATCGTGTTGTCTGTGTTTGTGTCGTGCACATGCGCTTTGTGTGTGGTGAAAGTCCGTATTAGTATTGAGAACTAGCCGACCCGACGAACTTTGTATCGTTTGACATAAGACATTAACAGCTGGTAACAGGTTGTATGAATTAAATTATTGTTTCTTCCCGTTTTATTTGCTTTTTTATCGACTGCTCTTTTGAGAACCTTCTGGCAATAACCAATACTAAACAAAGAATAAGCAAAATTGATTCCTTCGTTCAGGCGTGATGCGATCACCACGCGAAATTGCGATTAATTTTATATAGATAGATAATCCGATAGTTCATATTTACGACAAAAACTAAGCAATATAACCATATACGTAAATTTAGAGAGAGAGAGAGAGAAAGAGAGAGAGGAAGAGAGAGAGAGAACAAGCGATAAATTGCCTTTTTATTAAACATTACCTTTTCCGAGCGAACTTCATAGTTCATACCGTCCATCCGTGACAAGTAAATTTTTGTATCTTATATTTGTAAATTCAGTGCTAATCCAATAAAATATTTTTGTTATCGGTCCAGCAGCTCTCATTACAAATATTGACCGGACCCGTTTTTTTATTTGTAAGATGTTAAACAAGTTACTCCAAGTCATTTAATTAAAATGAATAAAATTACTCAAAATATTTAAACTTTAAAAATCATAGCAAGTATACAATTAATGTTACGCTTAAGCTCAACGGAAGCTTGACTACGATTGGAGGTACAAACTTAATTAAAAAAAAGTATCTTCACGCCCATATCCCCGAATAGGGAGGCAGAGGCACAACCAGGGCACCCATGACTAGCCGAAGATACTAAGTCCCACAATGTGATAGGTGGCAAGACTATCGCCAACTAGGCACATATCCTATCCTGAGCAACATTTCTTTTTATTAGAAAATTTGGAAAAACTCAATTTTCTTTTTGTTGCCCGACCCGGGATTCGAACCCGGGACCTCATGCAGTCAAGTCCAACAACTGAACCGCTAGACCACAGAGGCGATTAATTTTATATTTAGTAATCTCCGATATTACTGATACGTCACTATCTTGTTTAGTATCCTAGGCTACATGTGCAAGTCTGGCGACTACCATACCCCCCTTCAGTTGATAAGCTGAACTACGAGCGGTGTTTTAAATACGACTTCCTTTCAATGAAACTTCAAGAAAAAGCTTGCCTACTCCCACACCCTGTGTTGGTCCGTGTCCTCTGTGAATCTCGCGAACTCGTAAGAAGCTGTTAAATAAGTCGTATTTTAATTAACGGGACCATTAGTGGTATGCTGCAACTTGCACTGGTAGGGATCTACCGACTTGCCTAGTCTTGCCGCCATAATGACGTTGTCAGATTTGGGAGGTAGGGTAGCCGATAGACTTGCACAATAGCCCCAACATCCCGGACATATATTATTTATGGTGTCTATAGGCCATGATTGTCTCTTATCATCAGGAGAGTCGTGTGCTTGTTCGCCATACATATATATCATAAAAAATACACATTTCTAAAAGGTCGGCGATGATATCTACTTCTGGTGATGTATATTGTGTAGCGGTGGTAATAAGGTGACCTACCTACTTGCACGCTTGCCTTTTTCTATAAAAAAAAACAAATAAAAAATAAAGATTCAGACGCATGCGTCAAAATATTATTGAAGTGATTCCCACCAGCCGGGCACGAATATTAAATTTTTACGTCAGTTTTTAAGCGCTTGGAATTTAAGTATGAGTTAGTTCACTGTTATTAATGGATAAAGTTTTTTTATCAGCGGTCACGTGACCACAGGCGCTAATGTGGAGCTGAGACCTTATTTGAAATGACGCCATTGCATATCACCTTTATCTTATCTGAACGTTTTTGTTGATGCTCAAAGATATGTTAGTTCCATGTTACGTCATCGGCATCTGGGCTAGTGCTGTCCAAAAACAGTGTTATATCTAATGAAAATCTAATTCCTATATGTATTTAAGGAACGAGTCGTTTTGCTTACGAATGGTAGTTTTGATTATCTATGGGTTAACTGCCCTTGTCTAACGGCCAATATTAATAATCAATCCTAACCCAAAACTTGCTGTCCAAGATTAATACTTCGATCCATTTTTATGTTATAGCTTGCCAATAACATATCTGTGGACAGGATAAATATGGCAATTAGGTATATGATAGGCCGGCGGATACGCAGCTATCTAGATTGCTTGAAATCCATCTTTATAGAAATATTATTAACATTGGCTGTAAAACAATAATGTTAAGAACGAGAGCTTTTATCTAAATACTTTTCCCGGCCCAGCAACTTTTTTATTTTCTTATAAAAAAGAACTAGCCGCTACCTATCACATAGTGGGACTAAGTAGGTACTTAGTCTTCGAAGACACGGGCGTTAAGGTGCTCGATATATTGATAACCGTCTACGTTAAACAGAGGCTTTACAGTACATGCAATAGTCTTTTTGCGTTCATTTTTAATCAACCGACGAATAAAGGAGGAGGTTCTCAATTCGACCCGTATGTTTTTTTTTTGTATGTATGTTTTGCGATTGTTCCGGTGTTTGTGGACGGATTTTCAAAATTGTTTTTTTTAATTGTAAGCTTCAAATACTCCCGCGGTGGTCCCATTATAATTTGGTCCAGGTCTACATTTAGCGTTCATGAGAAAACCACTTATGTTCCAAATTTGAAGTCGGTTTTATGCAGTTTTCAACCGACGAAAACAGGAGGAGGTTCTCAATTCCACCCGTATGTTTTTTTTGTATGTATGTTTCGCGATTATTCCGGTGTTTGTGGACAGATTTTCAAAATAGTTTTTTTTTTAATTGAAAGCCTATACTCCAGCGGTGGTCCCATTATAATTTGGTCCAGGCCTACATTAACATTATTGAGAAAACCACATATGTTCCAAATTTGAAGTCGGTTTTATGTAGTTTTCAACCCACGAAAAAAGGTTCTCAATTCGACCCGTATGTTTTTTTTGTATGTATATTTCGCGATTATTCCGGTGTGTGGACGAATTTTCAAAATTGTTGTTTTTAATTGAAAGCCTATACTCCCGCGGTGGTCCCATTATAATTTGGTCCAGGTCTACATTAGCGTTCATGAGAAAACCACATATGTTCCAAATTTCAAGTCAGTTTAATGCAGTTTTACTGCGTTTAAATTATACTGCGTTTATCGAGTAGAAAAACAGGAGTTTCGAAATATGTCTATTTTTGTATGTTTGCTACGACTTGGGCAACACAAAGAATTTGCTCTATAAAATTATTCCATAAGATGTGGACGTCAACAAAAACCTACGTTTATGAGTTCCACAGCCGCTCAATAAAGAACACTCTTCTTAATTTGAATAAGAATTCCGCCTTAATAGTCGAGGTCGAGTTGGTTATGAATGTCAATTATAGTGGCGGCCGGCGCCTAGAGCATACACAACACACGCAGAGAAAGATGGGCTTAATGGGTTGAAGTTGTTTGACCTCAGACGCAAGAGGACGCTGTTCCTAACTATGCGATATTTTGTTATGGCTATCTGTTTTCAATTATTCAAAAACAACAGAGATAGAAGATTTTAGTTGCGTCAAATTATTAATTATGTTAACTATACACAAATACTTATACGTAAATATGTTAACTACACAATTACTAAATTGCCGCAATTAAACTCTGTACAGCTGTGACATATTTCGAATGTCTAAGTAGTATCTTCACGCCCATATCCCCGAAGAGGTAGGCAGAGGCACAACCAGGGCACCCACGACTAGCCGAAGACGAATGTCTCTATAATTTTTTTAACTAAACTAGTTGATACATTCTGTCTTTTTCTTTTGTTTTCCTGGCAGAAACAGCTCAAATTAAGATTAGAATAAGGTTAACAGGTTAGTCGCCTCGGTGGTCTAGTGGTCCGGTGTCGGATTTGACTTCTTGAGGTCCCGGTTTGGATTCCCGGTTCAGGCAATAAAATTGGAAAATTAATATTTTCAATGTGTACCCGGTTGGCGAGAGGCTTGCCACCTATCACATTATGGAACTTAGTGTCTTCAGCTAGTTGTGGGTGCCCTGGTTGTGCCTCTGCCTACCCTTTCCTGGATATAGGCGTGAAGATACTTTAACAGAAGTGCACTACCATTTTTGTTTGTTTGTTGATTCCAGATAAACCAAAATCACAAACACTACTAGGACGAAAATGTTATTTTATTACAAATCTTACAACGAATAACATACCTATCAAAAAAACAAAATATTGCTTCAGAATAAAATCGTATCGATGAATATCTATAGATTTCTATATCAGTTTGGCTGTGAAAGGGAAACAGATAGACAAACAGACTTGCTTTTATGTACGGTCGTCAATTATTACGATATATAAACATTAACTTTAATTACGGAACGTTACTTAATACGGCAACTGCAACATTGGTAACTTAATCAATATCTAAGTCTAACCAAAACAGCGCCAGACCTCCACGACCCGAAGGATTAAACTATTAAAACGTAACAGAAACTGGTAACGATACACCATGGCAGCCATACTAGTGTATTCAAAAGCCCCATACCATATGGCTCTAGCATACGATTAAACAGACGGCCCCAAAATAACTTGTGTTCAGCTTGGCCGTTCCGAGAAAACGCCCCGTTGATAAACTACAGGCTGCTTGTAATTGGCGAGCTTATATTTCTTGGAAATTATCGATTTATGCCTTCCTTATATCTTACCGTTACAAACGCATTAACTAAAGGTAAGTTTATAAATAAACTAGATTTATTACGTGAAAGGAAACCTAAAGTTATAAATAACTGTTTAAACTGAAATCTATACAAATATAACAAAGTCGTAAATTATAGCATTCGTAATTAAAGAACGGCGGTATCATTGAATTTGTTACAACACATAACTCCAGAACTGTTGGACCGGTTTTGTATTATATATTATACTAACGGCCCGCCCCCGCTTCGCACGGGTATAAAAATATACATATAAACCTTCCTCTTCAATCACTTTATCGATTAAAAAACCTGCATCGAAATCCGTTGTGTAGTTTTAAAAATTTAAGCATACAAAGGGATATAGGGACAGAAGGAAGCGACTTTGTTTTATACTATGTAGTGATAAGACTTTTATTTTCATTAGCCTTGTGTTTAACTATTATTACAATGTTTTCTTATTAAAAAATTATATGTGCGTATGTCTAATAATCCCACTAATATTATAAATGCGAAAGGTTGTATGTTTGTTTATACTATGTAGTGATTAACATTTGTTTTTTGAATTCGTTTTCACCCTGAATAGCCACAACTTAAGAAACATTTGAAAATGTGAGATAAAAAATAAACAGCCTGAGGACATGTAAAGTTTGCAGCGACAGCTAGTATCCAAAACATGTATAAAACAAAGTTGGGTTAAAAGTGTTAAATCTCAATAATTGCAAAACCAATTCAAAAGATAATTTGCTTTTATAGATTCGTGTCTAGTATAACAGAAGAGTGGGTAAACAGGTGATACAAAGTTCGCCGGGACAGCTAGTATATATGTATATACATTTATAGCGGAGTTTTTGGCTTTATCTAAATGTTAAATTAACATTGCGTTTCTCAAGCATAAAGTGTATCAGGTATCTTCACGCAAATATCTCCGAAGGGGTTAGGTAGAGGTGGACAACCAGGGGACACCTATGACTAGCCGAAGACACGAAGTGCCACAATGTGATAGATGGCAAGCCTATCGCCAACTGAGCACATATTCTTATAAAGCCAAAAATTCAAGTATATTTGTGTACGTATGTAGGTTTATGTCCTGTATTTATGTAACATCCTTTGTAACTCAATATCTTCCAACCTGTTTGGAAACTCCACGGAATAGAGAAATAATACTTCTTTGATCTGAGACTTTAGTGAAAATAAATGTAGTTAAAAACTCCGATGTTGCTATTTTGAGTTATCACTAAGTGTTTTTGATATTGTTTGTCATATTTTCATTATTAGTTAGTGATATACTTTATTTAAGCTCAAATTTGTCTCGTGTCAAAGTATTATTTTATCAATTATTTTATTTTGATTAATGATATGTATTACAAATCATACTGAATTCAGTAATCTACGCAATCCCTTTTAATATAAATTATACGTAGATATATTTAGTTTTCGCATTAAAACAGCTGATTTTTTTACGGTTTTTAGAAAATAAATAAATTAGATAATATGAAAGACCATAGACTACAGACCATATATATATTATGCACGCGGTCGAAGATACTATTTCATAAATAGCTATTTAAATAAAAATGTCTAGTGATATCGCTACTGTTATAAATAATTCTTCCAACTTATTTAATTAAAAACCAAGTGTTCCACCTACAAAGGCTAAATCACCTTAAATGGCTGCGGGTTGCGTAGAAGGTTCTGGAACAGGCTATTTCACCCAAATTATGACGCTCAAGGGTCACTTGCCGATTTGTTTATTAATCCTATTTATTTAACTCGTGTACGTGACCCTGGATATATGATGGACCAACTGATATATTTTTATTATATATTTTTTTCTTATTAGGGTTCTGTAGTCGAACGCCAAAAAACCGAACTTTTAAACCTTCTGATTAATAAACACGGAGTAAAGTACTCCAAGGTTCAACCTCGTGTTAGTCTCTATTACAATGTGATACAGACTATAATGTCAACAAAATTTTACTTCCACGTTAGTTGTTTGTTAATAATACGGTAAAAGTCGTAGCGATATTCCCCATGTCCGTCTTTATGATATAGGAAGGCAAAGAAGCAAACTGATTTCTGGATGGTAAAAAATTCACGCTGCCTAGAAACACCAAAGGTGGTACTGGAGCGTTGCCATCCTAAGGCTGGGATGTTAGGCCTCGAGCAAAAGCAAGTTTACCGGCTCCCACCGAACCGGAACTCGTGGTACCAATCCTGTCGAGTCGCTGCGAAAGTCTACCACCTAAATACAGAATATATTTCGGTATGCCTTTAAGTAATTCTATGTATTAGTTTCAGACCAATTAAAAATATTAACTATCATTGACTAGCCAATAATTATTTAGGACTGTAACATCGTTTTGTGTACCAAATTTCGGCATTGATTAAAATTAGAATTAAATAGTATTTTACATACATGCATCCAGCATTTTTTTTTATTCTGTGACATTAAAGACATTTTTTTATTCTGTGGGAATTCATAGTGATATTTTGAAAATAAACATCTTTAAAGTACGATCAAAGTACTTATAGTTACAAAAGCTTATCAAAATCTGTTCAGTGGTTATCCTGATTATACAACGTGATACGAGATATATTTATATAATATGTAGATCTAATATTTATCTGTAAAAATGAATCCCACATCGCGCCTGAACGAATGGACCAACTTTGCTAAGTAAGCATTTTTACAGTTGGTTAGTGTTAGAAGAAGGTAAAAATGAATCCCACAACGCGCCTGAACGAATGGACCAACTTTGCTAAGTAAACATTTTTACAGTAAATTGCAGGAAAACTGGGAAAAACAATACTTAATTTTTTCCATAGAAACTGTTATTAGCTGTTAATGCCAAGCGATCTATCGCCTCTGTGGTCTAGCAGTCCGGCGTCGGACATGACTTCTTGAGGTCCCGGGTTCGATCCCCCCCTCAAACAACAAAAAAATTTAGAAAATGTGTATTTTTTAATAAAAATAACGTTGCATGGGATTGGATATGTGCCTGGTTGGCAATAGGCTTTCCGCCTAATGCCTATCACATTGTGGGACTTGTCTACGGCTAGTCGTGGGTGCCCTGGTTCGGGGATATGGGCGTGAAAATTCTTACCTTTTTTATGCCAAGCGATACAAAGTTCACCGGATCGATATTTTATAGCTTTATAGATACTTGTAAAAGCCGTTATAATAGTACCAACTACGAATATTTTAAACCAGACAAAAGTACGTAATGTGATAATTCTGACAAAAACTAAACGAATATTGTCCATGGTTTTGTCCTGTATTAAAATGAATGTGTAGTTCGTGTTCAGCCAGTATAGTGGGATCACGACAGTAACGATCGAGTTGAATCGGGGCACAGCCGGTGCGAGGGTCAGCAATATTGGTAATATGATCCGTCGGTTCAATGAGTTCATCTACAAAACCCCTTGCTGTCCGCTCCGCGTCGTAAACGGGGACACGTGTATAATATCGTAGGTTAGACAATATCTAAGCGAGGAAATGAATTGCAGCGATGGTAGCGCTTTATGTATCAATCAATCACCCAGACTAGACTGGTCTTTTGTTTTTAAATTTTAGCCGGATGTTTTTTTTTTATTAATGTAAATTAAATTTGCTTGAGTTTTCGGTGCTTGATAATTTAGTGGTGATTTCTTGCTGTGCTCAAACTAAACTTATTTTAAGTGCATGCTATCTTTTTCTAATAAAACAAAAACAAAAGAGATGGAACATTTAGAGATGTTTGATTAAACCTAACAAGTCAAATTTTGTAGTTTTTAATTTATGTTTTCCGAAGAATAGATTAAACATCTGTAGAAATGTGTACAGACTAATCTAACATCTAACATCACTAAAAGTTTTGTCTCTTTCTATTACGTTCTTTGAAAGAAGGTAGCGATAACTAAAAATTAGTTAAGTGAGAACGTAATAAAATTATGTTTGATTGAATGTTATTGATATGAGTTTTCATGTCAAAATGACTGAATCGATTTTAATTAAATTTAGCATTTTTATAAATAAAAAATTTGAAAAGTTTAAATAAGTAGGCTCTGAGTTATTTTTCAATATCCAATATGTAAGCTAAGTAACTCTCATAGGTACGCCAAGAACGCCACCTATTGCTTTTATTTTCACCATGAAAAGAGCTAAATGAATGCGTATGGACAAACAAAAAGTAAGAGATATCAATAAAACTACATCTGGAAATAAATAACATGTCACTACGAAAATAAAAATATAGAAATTCTAAGATGAATCTTTCGAAATTGCTCCTTGTAATAACCAATAGGAAAGTACCCAATACGTCGAAAGTCATTTATCCCCTAATATTCTAGGGGCCATAAATATCAAATCCCCAAATTAAAGTAACGCCACTTGTTTTGGAGATCCAATTGTATTTCCTCCCCACTAGATTGACCATTTCTTAATTAAACAAATCCGGACCATTACTTGTATGATAAAGACTTAATTCAGTTCCTGTTGAAAATCTATAGATACAAAAGGCCACACATCTATTTATTCTTTTTTAAAAGTTAGATTCTGCTAGGGAATATAGGCTACCTGTAGACAGCTTAATGTGGGGCCTTCTGAACACTAAAATTAAATTCGTATAGCTATATTTGTACTTAAAATATTAGAAAAAAACAATTATTGCTAGGTGTTGTATACAGGATACATAACCCAAAACGAACATAAATTTTTTGTTGGGTTTGTTTTTACACAAAAACTGCTGAACGGATTTTCATAAAATTTGACGTAGTAAGTAGTTGCTTATAGCCTGCGTCAGCATTTAGATATCTTTTACAGAGAAAAAGTCTTTCTTTCCCATCACTAACCTCGAAAAGTCACTTAAGCGTTGGTACGAATTCGTGAGCAACAGCTAGTACAAAATATGGATAACATTAATTTTTAATGGGTAAACCAGAAGCAAGCTTTAACATATTCCAACACTTTTGCACCATACCTATGTCTATATCCGTGTTGGTCCGGATTCCCTGTCTCGAATAGACTATTTGCCTTCTCTTTGCGATTTATTGCTGTGGAGTATGTTTCCCGGATATGTTTTCTTCGCCTTGCCTATTCCTTTTTGTAATAATGATCCATAACTTCTCTTGAACCCATGGACCCTAGGTCAGGAAATTCATGGACTTGTTCGCTATTTTGTTATATTGTAACATATTTTAGTTTTTATAGATTTTAATAATAATTGATCGCCTCTGTGTTCTAGCAGTTCAGTTGTTGGACTTGACTGCATGAGGTCCCGGGTTCGAATCCCGGGTCCAATTTTCTAATAAAAAAAATTTGCTCGGGATTGGATATGTGCCCGGTTGGCGATAGGCTTGCCACCTATCACATTGTGGGACTTAGTATCTTCGGCTAGTCGTGGGTGCCCTGGTTGTGCCTCTGCCTACCTCTTCGGGGATATGGGCGTGAAGATACCTAATTTTACTTTTTTTAGATTTCAATAATAAGAAGAAAGACAAATTATTAAAATTTAATTACTTATCAGAACTAACTGCCTAGTAAAAATATGTACAAAGGCTTAATGTTTAGATGGCATGCCAAAAATCTTATTTATTCAGAAAGATGTGTGTATATTTGAATATACGTAGATGAAGTTGTCTGAAAATTTTATTTTTGTGTATTTTTTTATTTTTAAAATATTTAATATTAAACTTTAATGCCGATGATTTAGTACATATCCGTCGCGTTTCGAATATGAAAAAGTTAACATTAACGAGTTCCGTGTTGGATGAAATTGCAGCCAATAGACTTCCATACCTGACCTAAGTAAAACCCGACCATAAGTCATCGACGAACCATTAACATCAATTGTGTTTATAGACGTTATCGCGATCTACTTTCTTGTTTGCTACTTTGTAACATACACTTCAGGTATCCTTTTTTTAATGGCTAATGTGTTGTACACCTCACGATTTTAACAACTTCACCGGACTTTCGATGCAATTTTGGTAATAATTTGTCCGGACTAATCCAGATAATAAGTGACCCTACTGGTTATTTCCTCAGCCCCCGACACCCCTTCCCCGCGTTGTTAATGAGACCATCTGTACTCTCAAACATGAACTTAGGGTACCGACACATCTACGTGAGGCTTTTAGCGTCGTTTAAATATTTATGACTTCAATGAGCCCTCGGAAGTCGACGTCACATTAATAACATTTTCTTGAGCGCTGCAATCACTATTGAGTTTTAGTGCTACAATTACGATGGCTTCATTATGTCGCTGACAACTTAAAAACGTTTTAAAATATTATTATAGTAAATACAAGACAGATTTCTTGTAGCTAGACGTTGCTCAATAACACTTAAATTTTGAGGCATCTTAAGAAATTAAACCGAATAAAATATATTTCAAAAATTTAATTTATTTCTTTTTATTTTTGAATCTATGAAAAATATTACTATTTACAAATTTTTTTGAGGTAAACGCTTGTATTTTTCCGCTATACTATGAGTACTTTTGTATAGTGGAAAAGTACGAGCGTTTACCTAAAAAAAGTGTGTATAAAATGGAATTGCACCAAGTGCCGACGATAACGAGTATAGATTATATATGAATATTGAATATTTAATAATTTGAATGCAGTAAAAAACCGCGTGGGTTCAATCCATTGACCTCTAAATCGTATTTAGTTTGGTTAGATCATGTGGAAAGGATGACAGGTGAAAGATTGACAAAACATATATTATATACAATGCGAATGTTGATGGACGTAGGTAGTCGGGAAGACCTCGGTTGATATTCCACGATCAAATTTATCAGGTTTTATCCGAAGATGGAGTCAAGAGTTTCCGAAACCGGTGTGTTTGTATGAAAAGAGTAATGAATGTAAAGAAAGCTGGACAGGTCTGCTAGGATCGTGACATTGGGCACTCGAACCCTCTGCTTACACTTTAAGGAACTTGGCGTAAAGATAAGCAAGTAAGACTGTAAAAACCGACTCTGTCTTGATTGCCACAGCAGCATCACATCCTTTTTCATGGCACTTAATTATTAGTACATTTTTTTAAAGTATTATCAATACAATATTTTCTTTTGTATTCAAAGTGCTCAAGTAATTTTTTTTTCACAAAAAAAATGTGTTATAAATATATATTTTACTTACTTTCATTTTTGTAGACTGTTATGCATATAAGTTAAAAAAATAACAATCAACGCTACACTAATTACGAAGAGCAATTTCGCCTATTGCATGTCTGTAAAATAAAGATTTTGTTAATATAAAAATAAGCCTATAAATTCGACCGCCTCGTTGGTCGAATGGCTAGCTAGCGTACACGCCTAACTACACCGATCAACCGCGAGGCTCGGGTTCGATTCACGACTGGGGCAGGCATTTGTGTGATGAACATTTATATGTCTGTATTTCTGGGCCTGGGATTTATTTAATTTATTCTGGTATTTAGTTAAGTATTTCTATGTGTTAGAATCGTTGGCAAACACCCGTAACATAAGCACATAATTTGCTTACTGTGAGTCGTGAGGTTAGATTCAATTTATGTAACTTGTGCTGCGAAAATATTGTAATGATTGAAAATATACTCATAACAATTTAATTTGAAATAAATTGAAGATCTAGGTACATAATAAATGCATTATGAGATCTACTAAATCGTGTCCTACTTTTCAAAAATAAAAAAGTAAAAAAAAAAGCTTTAAAATCCATTTATTGTTAATGTAATCGTATAACAAATACAAAACCATACCGTGAAATATATCAATGCTGTGGAATTGATAACCTGGTCCATAAAGGAGTCGGTTTAAAAGGAAATAATTCAAACCATTTTTTTTTCTTTCTTTAGGTTTTGGCACGTTAGTATTTTGACATTAGTCAAGTAGAAAATTGCATCAAGTTTACCTAAATCGGAATTTAATTATTATTAGTTAGAAGTCGTCAATAATTCATGTCAGGGTCTTGGGTAAAGCGGTGGCCTCATTACTCAAGCTCATGTAGTGAGATTTGGCGGCAACGAGGAAATACACGATACGCTAATTTCTTCATGATTATTTCATTTGTGCACTTTCACTGAACAAAATTGTACAAAATTGACTAATTTACTCAATATAAACACGAAATTCATTAGTTATGAAAAAAATTCGACCATCTTTTCTCTCGGTGGTGCCAAAACTCGCTCAAGCCGTTTTAATCATTCATCTATGATTTAGCCTTTTGATATTTTCCATCGTCGGCGCTTGGTAAAACTTCCAAATATTCATATTTTTAAAGAAAGAAACACTTGTACTGTTTTACTTATCAGGGCTAAAACTTAAACTACTCCTAGTTTAAGTAGTAGTTTAAGTTTTAGCCCTGATGATGCTGTATAAGCGAAACCGGTAGGCTACTAATTACAAAGTACCTAATAAATTATAAGTGATAAGTAAAACAGTACAAGTGTTTCTTTCTTTAAAAATATGAATATGATATAGCCATTTTAACTTTAAATTCTGAATTATTTGTACATCTAGCTATTCATTCCGTTTTATTGCTTTTTCGTCGCGATTTATGTAAGAAGCAAGCGTATAGACGCGTAATGCTGTGGGGTAAGAAGGATGGGAGCTTTTGAGGGTTATAACGTAATAGTGCAGTTTGGCTGCATCACAACCAAGTCGATATTTTATAAATAATACTATATTATTAGAATAGAATAGAATAACTCTTTATTGTGCACCTAAATACATAAAAAATAAATACATTAAAAGAAACTTAAAAACTAAGTGACACAAAGGCGGCCTTATCGCCAAAACAGCGATCTCTTCCAGGCAACCTTATGTTATGGAGACATAATAAAATAAATTTTATGCGATGGTGCTCTTAATACACAAAAAAGAAAAATAACACATGCAATATCAATTGGAATAAAATTATTTTAAATAAAGGAAAAAAAATAAACAGATCAACTTTAATCGAGTCACATTGAATGTAGAAAGTGACGTTTAACCATATTTTTAAAAGTATTGATATTATTCTTTTTTTTAAAGTAATTAATGATTTCAAAATGGTCCCATATAAATTTTATCAACATCCGACAAGTGGTTTTTGAGGTACCTTATAACGCTTAACTGTTTAATATGAGAAGAAGATCACGTATCATCCGTTACATATTTCTTTCAGGTACCAAGCTCATAGAAGTTGAAACTACTATAAAAATATATATAATAATCACGAATATTTTCGATATAAATTAATTTATCATATGACGTAATTACTCGACTTCGTTAGTTGTTCCTGATAGGCCTAGTGGTGATGATAGTGACAATTAACCACTCCGCCAGTAAAAGAGCCGGCAGCCGCCACCCACTTGACCCAATACTAGCAGAGACAATTGGAACTGCGCGTCTTCACTGCGTCAGTGCACTTTGTACTTCGTGTTAAGTAAATAGAACTTATCATGCCAAATATTTTCTCTTTGAAAATAGGTTGCTTAAAATATCTTTTGAGCAAAGGCGAGCACAGAGATTTGAGATAGAGTAGGCATAGAAATGCCAGCTAAAAAAAGGTACAAATTTTAGGAATTTAGTTTAGTTTTATGTCGTACCTTTCGCAGTAAAAGACAAAATTACAATTGCTTCACATGCCACATGTTTTTAAATGATAACATTATGTTTAATGAAAATTATATGTGTAATTATTATAAAACTCATGCAATCTATAAGGGTAAGCAGTACTTAAAATTACTTTATAGTGCCCACGACACTGCGTTTGATTGTTTTTTTGTGATCTTCAATATATATTATATAGCTAACAATAGACGCCATGAAGTTTAAATATAAATTTATATTAAAAAAAGGTTGCGTATATCTTCGCTGATCTCTCTCATGTTTTTATTGCCGATTTAAAAAAGGTTTTTCAAGTGAATGTTACACAGGCTACAAACAGACGAAGGAAAAATATGACAAAAATATATACGTCTCCTCAAAAAGTCTTCTTCTGCTGCAATCAAGTAAAAATAATGAAATCAAAGTGCTACAGTGTTACTTTGAATTGATGTATAAATAATCCTTAAATATACAAATGTTACATATATATTTGTGAACATCGCTATTTTTCTGAATCGGTACTATATTGTTAGTAACCCTAATTACTGTAATTTTTACAAAATCTGTAAACAGTTACACTACGAGTCATTAAAATGGTCCCCAGTCTGCTTGAAACCGACTAAAGAACGACAAGCTCATTGTAAAATTTGTGTTTGTCCTGTTCTGATTTGGCAAGTTCTGAAAAATTCATCGTGTCAAGGTCGGTATGAAAACACGCGCTAAAATGTTTTTGATTACGTTATTTAGTATTCTCACGCGAACTCATTTCACAATGTTTCTTAAACAAATATACCGAAATAACTCTGCAAATTATTAAACCGTAAAAGAGCGGTGTATTTTGAGTATGTTTGGAGAGAAAACAAGTATGAATTAGTATTGCAGAGTAAATAAGTATAAATTAGTATTACAGAGTAAATAAGAGAGTAGTATAATTTAGGCGGAGTGAAACTGCAAA
>NJDC01002714.1:64033-75529 GCA_002245475.1 Calephelis virginiensis
GGCAAAATTTCCAATGTACCTATCAGGTAGCTTTTTACATTTGTATCGATTCGCTGCATTGAAATTTTAACTTAATTCCGGATGTACATATGTGGACCTTTGCAATAAAATAAAACATATTAGATTATGTAACCGTTGCAACACAAGTGTCAAGTGGAACTCGTATCACGTATACTTACCTACAAATCCACCTAAATTCCGCACGGGAAAATTTCCAATGTACCTATCAGGTAGCTTTTTACATTTGTATGGATTCGCTGCATTGAAATTTAAACTTGATTCCGGATATACATATGTGGACCTTTGCAATAAAATAAAACAGATTAGATTATGTAACCGTTGCAACACAAGTGTCAAGTGGAACTCGTATCACGTATGAAGTATCTTTCAATCAATCCAGCTTGTAATCACGTTGCCGGCTCGACGCGACGCTGAATAATTCATTTGTTATTGTCATTATACATGCGATTCAGCGAAAGCGGAGTAACGAAGGCGTTCTGTAAAGCCCAATATGGCGGCGACATGCGATACAGGTACACCACAGTAACTATTTACACACACGGGCTTACTGCACTTAGCGAAAAAGCGCTGCCTTTCACACAAACTCTAAAGCGCTACATTAATCTTGTCTTACGGCCCCGCCTTACCACAAACTTTTATGTACTTAGGTTGAAGAATTTTAGATAGGCTGGTATAGATCGGGACGGAATCGAAAAGCCCATCTTCCTGCTATAAATTCGAAATCCAATTACTTAGATATGGGTCAGGGGTTCTTAAACTTTTGTTAGGCATAAATCACTCAGAAATTAACAAATGCCACGAGCCCCTGTTGCAAAGTTAAAAGA
The DNA here is from genome assembly GCA_002245475.1 of Calephelis virginiensis. Classification (NCBI taxonomy): domain Eukaryota; kingdom Metazoa; phylum Arthropoda; class Insecta; order Lepidoptera; family Riodinidae; genus Calephelis; species Calephelis virginiensis. The sequence goes on from NJDC01002714.1 coordinate 64,879, forward strand.
AAACAAACAACTAATAATAACTACCCGCATAAAAATTTCGCTTTAACCCTTAAATCCCCAGTAGCTCAAATGGTTAGAACATTCGTCGGCTTTAAGGTTATAGGTTCAAATCCGGTACAGGGTGAAGGTTTTTCTTTCTTTTGAATTTGTAGGAACTAATAATAAGTATGCCATTCAATGATTAATACATAGCATTGCGGACCCTGACCATTCCATCATGAATCCCACAGTGGTCAAGTTCAAGTTCATTTCTCAAGCGGACGAAAGAGTACAGGTTCAAATACTGTGTAGGCAATTTTTTTTTCTGTCTTTAAATTTTGTAGAAGCTAGTAATAATGTATGACTTTCTTTAATTAACACATACCATTGCGGACCCTGTTTATTACCCCATGAATCCCATGGACTCCACTGTACTGTAGGTAGTAAACTCGGCTACAGGTAGTCAATGTAAGTAGATTCCTACCTCCTATATAAAATGTTTATTAAAATGTAAATAAGGGCTGTGATTTAAATGTACATTTTTATAGAAATATGTAACTTTTTAAAATTAACTAAATATTTGCACACCACAATGTGGTGTTACAATAACACACATATTATGTTGTATTCTTAAATATCTTTATAACAACTTTTTAACACACATATTCCGCAAATAAATAATTTTCATTCATTCATTCATTTCATTCATTCATTCCTAATAATTATCCTTTGTGTTTGTGTATTCATTGACGGTGACTGCCGTCTTTCAGTTTCCATTCATGAATGGTTAAATGATCGTACTGAAATACATCAACATAAAGACGTGATGTTTTAAACAGATTCGTTTCATTTTTAACCAAATTTCAAAAAGGAGGAAATTATAGGTATGTTTGACACATTTTTTTTTAATGACCTACATTCTACAAGAAATACTCATCCTACTACATATAATATTATAAATGCAAAAGTTTGTATGTTTGTTATTCCTTCTCGCAGAAATTGTTGAACCGATTTTCGTGAAATTTGGTACACACATATACCCTCTATGGATTGGATTAACACATAGGATAGTTTTTAGCCCGAAAAAATGTTCCTGTGTGTCCATTAACAACGCCGGGCGACAACTATATTAACAACTAATAACAGAGCTAGCTAATAACAAATCGTTGGTCGAGTGGCTAACGGACACGCCTAACTACATCGACCAAACGCGAGGCTCGGGTTCGATTCCCGACGGTGGCAGGCATTAGTGTGATGACCATTTAGATGTTTGCATTTCCGTATCTGGGTGTTTATCAAATATATTCTGGTACCTATTCAAATATTTCTATTAGAATCGTTGACTAACAACCATAACACAAGCATATAATTAGCTTACTTTGGGGTCAGATTCAATTCGTGTGACTTGTCCAGGGATAGAATTGTTTTCTCCATCATTTCTGAATTGATTTTTTTAAGGAAAACATTAGTTTTTGTATGACTTGTTAAAATTGAAGTCTGATATTCGCAGTTTAACTGCATACAAATTATATTACATAAAAAGTGATATACAGCCCCCCCCCCACCATTTAATTACCTCATCGTGATTTGAAATTTAATTCTTTTTTTTAAACGTTCATGATCCTTGGATCGTCCCATACACATATCTACATTAATAAGTATAACTTAAACATCACTAGTCGGATCGTGATCAAATTTACATGGAACCATTTCGGACTCATAACAAATATCTGTCCAAAAGAGGACTACCAAAACCGGTTTGCTATAGGCTGAATAGGTAACCGCGTAATAAACATTAAAAAAATGTAGCCAAATCGATCTTTTTCTTTTTGAAATAAAATTTACATGTGATACAAACTTCGATTGAGTTATGTTATAGAACTAGATGAGAGATGATGATGCGTTGCCAACCTGAGGCTGGGACTTTGTTTCTAGCGTTAGTAAGTTTAACAGCATATACATACATGCAGGTTTCGCAAACTCTTAAAACCATCCTCGGATGCTAAACGATTTCAAATCTAACTCTCACTAGGTTTCCCTCAAACTAACTTCTAACTAGGTCTCCCTGTACACCTACAAGGTAATGGATGGCAAACAATCAAACAGTCTGCTTGTTTATGTTCGAATATCATAAAAGAAGACGGATTTCCTAAGAAATTCCCTCCGCCTGGAGACGCCAAAAGTGGTAATGGTACCTACGTTGCCAACCTGAGGCGGGGATGACAGGCCTTGAGCAAAAGTAAGTTTACCGGCTACCTGACCCTCCAAACCGGAACACGTCATGACGTAATGGCGGCAGGAATAGGTAAGGCGGTAGTACCAATTCGGACTAGTCGCTGCGGAACTCTACCACCTAGTCATTGGACATATCTCTTTTGTCAATCTTTCCTTATACGGAATGCATTAAAATGTGCATATCAAAATCATATTGCTAAGCGATAGCGAATGTTCATATTGATGTGTACGCGCAGCTGTCCTCCCCTCCCTTCTAATGGCGGTCGGGATGCTGGCCGCATACCTGGACCCGTCTGTCTACCTGCTCCATCACTCGCGAGCGGTTTCGGTGTCTGCAACTTTTCTATATGTCTATTGTTTTATCTTAATTCCGACATACGTAGAACATTTGATTTAAGTATACCTACTCCTCGATTTTATTAATTATCTTGTTGATAGTTCATTTTAAATAAATATCGAAGCTACTTTCGTTTCTAGTAGTATGTACAGTTTTAGGCTGAGTTTCACCATCGAATTTAAACGTGATTAACGTAAAAACTCGTTTAGTCAATGGTCAACAGTGTCAACCAAGTCAATTTTATCGTCAAGGAAATATTGGTTAATAAAACAATTGTACATTTTTAGAAACAATTTCACTACACTTGTATTTTTCACAATATATTTTTATTTTTATAGTTTAGCCAACCAGTTTCGCTTTATAAGCATCATCAAGGTTATAACAACTTGGTTAGCCGTTAATAGCCCTGATGATGCTTGAATAGCGAAAGAATGGAATTCCACCAAGCACCGACGATAAGAACTAAGCAGTATAGAAACTGCAAATTTATATTTACTTACTATTTAAAACAGTTTGATAATTATTAAACAGTTTAATAATTATTGAACAGTTTAATAATTCTGTGTGTCCTGTGAAAAGTGATGTAAGTAGACTTATATCGAATTTGATATTATTGTAGCACCTTTATTAGAAAAAAATACTCTATTTTTCTGTCTAAACAACATTTTGATAGGTTTATTACTTTTTGAGATCGTATGATACATCTATGACGAAATGACGTGTTTTAATAGATTTTTTTGTGTAAATAAATACATGCAGACATGTATCGTTCACGATAGTTTCGTTATGACATAAATAAAAGTGTCTATTGATGTATCTCAAATCATATCATTATTCACATATATTTATTGCTTTCGAAAATGGTGTAATCTGATGCATGCTTAGTTACATCATTTGACACAAAGTACATTCGAACTTTGCATGGGTACAACTAATATTGTATTATTGCTCACAAACAAAGAAGACTAAAATTTTCTGTGTAAAGTGATTCAAGTGGAATTATATCAATAATTACCAAAAATTTAAAAGGGTTTCGAAAAAATAACATGTGTAAAGTGATCCATGTTGTAAACTCGGGTAAACTGCGGGGCGCGCGGGACGTTACTGCAGGAATGCAGGTGCGCCAGGCACCCGCGCGGCGTCAGTTTCGCACAAACTACGGGACGAGGTGCCTGCGCGCGCTGCCACACCAATCAAAAATGGCGCACAACGTACGTATTAGATATATCATTGTACACAAACTTTATTTTCTTTTCTTGTATTGATAATAGCACGGACTTGGATTAATTTAAACTAAACAGATTGCTATAGTTATATCACTTTTCATGAAATCTCTTACAATGAAATTAATATTTTTATTTATAATATTTGTGTTGCTTTTTATGTTTTGTGGTGGATTATAATTTAAAATATAAGTTATGCTGACTGCTTAACATTGTATTTCTTCTATGACCGGTTGTAAATAGCTACACATTTGTAATGTATTATTGTTTCCACTGTTAATTCTAATATGTGCAGCACTACAGCGTTCAGCTACATATTTTGACATAAGATCGATGTATAGTAGTACTATTGAAATTATGCACATCGGGTATATTTTAAATATATATTAAATATAAAATTCGAATATGTTTTATAGGTATAGATTTGTTATTACATAATTAATCATTTCGCTTAAATTTAGATTAGGTCAGCCAATTTAAAATAAAAGTATAAAGTGTAAAATCGAAGCGCATAATTTAAATAGTAGTACTATAAGTATGTGAAGCTATGTGACATTTATCTATTTAATTTTATTGTTACAGCGTTCTTTATGTCGGGCAAAACGTATGTTAGACATGATAAACATAAAATTAAATAGTATCAAAGATAATGATTATGTCGATGAAAATGATTCTGTGGATGACAAATTGATTTCTCCTTTCTGTCAAAACCTGTCAAATAGAAATAACATATTAGTTGAGCAGAGTAACACTAAAAATTACATATCATGAATATATACCAGGTTCTGATGGATATATCATTGACAGTTCTTATGAACCCGTAAGACGAAAATGGTTCTCGCTATATGGATCTGTACAACAATCAAAAGGAAAATCACCTAAAAGAATTTCTGAAAGTTCAGACAATAGTGCCTGCAGCGAAAATAATGCACACATTAGCGAGACTTTAACAGAAAAAAATACGCATACTTATCAGAATAACATGTTATTCTTCAGAAGGCAATAACATAGATTGCAATACTTTACCTGACCAAAATATTAGTGATGAGTGTAGAAATTTACCCGTAAAACCAAATCAGTGTCATGATGAAACACCATCGACATTGTATTCATTTTGGGAAAATGAATCCGTTACTAGAGAAGGCCGTAAGAGAAAAATAAGAGAAGCTAAAAATGAACGAAGATGTGAACGAGTTGCACTAAAGGTATCCAGAAACAAAGGAGAAGAGTATTTTACGAAGACTGGCAAATTAAAAAAACGTAAAGAATTAATTGAACTATCGGACTGTTGAGCTAAATGTAAAGAAAAAATCCCAAAACAGGTACTGGAAAATGTTTTTACAGAATACTGGAACTTAGGCTCATATGAAAGAAGAGCAAATTATATCAGTAATTGTATAACTATTGGCAACAAGAAAGTTTGTAAAGTAGATCCAAAAAAGAGTAGAAAACATACTAACAAATATGTGATAAATTTCGATAACAATGTCTATGATATATGTAAAAAATGATTTTGACAACTTTTGATAAAAGTAACAGATTTATCCAAACTATTTGCGAAAAGAAGATTAAATGTGGTAATGTGATATCAAGTGAAAGAGGACGTGCAGCGAGCTACAAAAAGATCAATGATGATCGTTTGGAATTTGCAAGGCAGCATATTTTAACCTAAAAATTTAAACCTTATTGCCATACATTGATAGTAGTTATCATGATTTTTATAAAAATTTAAAAACAAAGGCAGATATAAGAAATATTGATCCTGATTTGATCTGTAGCGATGAAGACTAGTAATATTTAATTTTAGTTGTAAGTTGTTATGTTTAATATCTTATGAAAGTCGAATTTTATTTTAAGTTAATGTTTTTTTATCACAAGTTTGTTAACTATAATAAATGTGATATTATTAAAAACAAAGTTCCAAAGTTTTATTAGATTTAAGTCAAGATAAGAAAGTTCAAGTTTAATAACGTTTTAATTTTGCTTTAATATCAGTTTACATTTACTTTTCATTAGTTTTTACATAAATAATACTTACTGAGAATTTAAATAAAGTTATTTTTGTAAATTTTAAAACCTTTTCTCTTTAACCTGTTTCTTGTATCATATTACACTAAACCTAGTCGTAATATAAGTCATCTTATATTATAACACACAAAATGCCACGACCGTTTTTCGACATTCAAAATAATGTAAAAACAAAAACATAACTTTTACGGGATTTCGAGTATGTAGTGCTTTTGCAGAGTAAAAAAATATTAAATTTTGTTTCACAGCGCTCAACAGGATTTGATTTATTACATTATAAAACTACTTAACAATGCAACGACATCACCTTTCACCAATGCTTCACACAATACGTAAAGTGATACAACTCATTTGAAATCAACGTACACGATCATTCAATTGGTGGGTTTTGATACCACAAAAAGTTCTTTTTTAATATCTCTTCTTATATTTAACAGATCTAATCACAAACTTAATAGCTTATAACCAAAAAGATATAAAAACAAATTGTGCCACTAACTTTGTAAAATAATGAACTTAACAAACTTTATATTTTTTTTAACACAAAAACTACTCTGCTGTAAAGTTGTCATTTTTGACATCTATCAGTTTTCACAGGACACACAGAATTATTAAACTGTTTTAAATAGTAAGTAGATCAGGAAATAAGAATTTTGTCAATTTTAATTTTAATTGCAGTAGCTTATGATTGGAATCATAAGTGATATTTGAACTCGTTTACACTAAACTCAGTTTTACTGCACCCGGTAAAATCAGTCCTAAGTAGTACATTATACAGTAAAGTAATGATATTATCAGGTAACTGTTAATTGTGTAGTACCTGCAAACCTTTACTGTCTGTTGGACCGCAAGTTGACTGATTGAGAAAGCCAATATTATAATTACAAAAACAAACAAAATAAATAATAATAAACAAAATGACAAGACAAACTAATTTTATTCAGTGCACGATAAGGTTAATTCTAAAAATATTATATAAAACTCGTGTTAGTTACACTATTTATAACTCTAGAAAGGCTGAACTGATTTGACTAAAAATTTACGATCTTAGAATTAGGAAATGGACATAGGATACTTTCCTGTTCGACTACGAGAAAACTGGGAAAAACAACATTTTAATTATTATCATACAAACAGAACATGTAGAACGAAGTTTACCGAAACAGCTAGTACTTAATAAAACAAAAAAATATCTTCGTGCCCATGTCCCCGAATATTTGTTAAAATAATAATTGTTATTACCTAGACGTATTGTATACAGAATAGAAAACCCAAAACGAGGGTTATTAATGTAATACTAGCTTCTGACTCGCGGCTTAGCCAGCGTGCCAATTTTTTTAAATTGTAGCGTATGTTTCATTCAAATGTATATAAACTCTATTCCTGCAAAGTTTCATCTAAATCCGTTTAGTAGCTTTTTCGTGAAAGAGTAACAAACATCCATTTTCACAAACTTTCGCATTTGTAATATTTGTTGGATTATAGTAAAATTCTATATTTACTATAATCAAAGACCAAGGCTGACTTTCCACGATCAGATCAATCGGATATTATCCGAGGGTGGTGTCAAGAGTCTCCGAAACCGACGTGTTTGTCTTGTCGGCAACGCGCCCTTAACATCCTTAAAGTCTAGAGATGGCGTATATATTTCTATCTAGTAGATTATCGTCTGAATTGCCTACCTTTAATATAAAAATAATATGGATATGTTTCATTCAAATTGGGTTTAAAAAAAGAAGTAACTTACCAGCGCAGACATTGGGAACTGCAAGTGCTTTGTTTCGATAAAAACAGAACGCCTTTACAAATTCCTCTGTTTAATTTATAATGTACTACCTAGTTCCCAACCTCTTATTTTGGCTGGTAGTTTGTACATTAATAATGAGGGCCTCGACGAGTCTCCGCCGCTTTTCTGTACCCCTGGTACCTTTGAAATTTTCGCCTTGATTGGAAAGCGGTATTTCGACAAATGAACGCGGTAATTCAGTTAATTGTGCATGTGTCGGTATTAAGAATTGGGCGAGTTATTGGAATTTGTCTTTTATTAATCAAGTTATTATTAGTTTTATTATTATATTAATAGTTTTATTTAATGTTAGGTATATTAACCAAGTAATTACAAGTACTATTTATTGAAAACTTCTTTAGCGGCGTTGCGCACTTTCTTTGGAAGGGATAAAACTTCTAAACTCGCGTCAGATCGTCAGAACGTAAGACAGAGCAGAGCGCATGCGCGAATAACACGGCGCGTAATCTAAAATAGAACGTAGATTCATTGTTATATTTGTATTACCTAGATATTTCCGAAGAGTATAGGATTCGTACAATATACCTACCATTATATTCTCACAAGACAACATGATAGCAGATACGTATAATATCAACATACATTGCCCTATTTGTTCCATCTTAAAAATGAGCTTTATGTGTAGACGAGCAATGTTCGTTATACAGATAATATGACGACACTCCTAGCCGTCACGTGGTCTTACTTTAGCGAGTTTTTGTCAAACCAAACACAAGTTATTGATATGAAAATAATATTTGTGCATAAATGATACGTAGTACTTTCATACTGATAATTAAAGCAATTCGTGCAAATTTTTTCCCTAATCATTCCAAAATATAAAAAATGCACAACGTTAATATTCAAGTTTTCACTTCTGCCGGCACTCCCGGAGTGTAACCCGTTTTTTTTTTAATTTCATTACTTATGAGTAATTTTTAATTAATTTGTATTAAGTTTTTTAAAACAAGACATAAGTATCAGGATCTTAAGTGCAAGCTGTAGCATCCCTTTCTTATGGAGGGAGATTGGGCAACGTTAAAATAAACACAAGATTCACTAATTTCCTCGTGGTCCACTTGAATAAATTGCCACCGAAATTGATCATTTAAGCAATCGGCTCTGTAGTCTAGCGGTCCAGCGTCGGATTTGACTTCTTGAGGTCCCGGGTTCGATCCCCAAAAAGAAATAGAAAATGTGTATTTTCTGTTTCTTTTCTTCTATCCGTTTTCTATCAAAATAATAATAGGAATTTGATATGTGCGAGAATGGAGATGATAGGCTTACCACTTATCACATTGTTGGACTTAGTGTCTTCGGCCAGTCGTGGTTGTGTCTCTGCTTGTATCTTCGCGGAAATAATAACGCAATGTTTTACCAAAATTCAATAACTCCGAAATACACAACGTTTATCTTTTTTTCCCATCCCACCAAAGCTCTCAGAGTTTAAATTTCGAATATATACTGTAAACAATATCTTATTTCCAATGTACAGCGTGGAGCCTCTTTACTGAATTTATTTAACATACGCGCCTAATTAATGGCCAGAAATTAAAAAAAAAATAGTATGACGTTCAGAAGTACTTATTCAATTTTTTTTCTAACAAGCTATACAATATAGAGTTTTGGCGCCATCGAGAGAAAAGATGGTCGAAGTTTTTTCATAATTATTGAATTTCGTGTTAATATTGAGTGAAATTAGTAAATTTTGGTGGCATTTTGTACAATTTTGTTCAGTGAAGTGCACAAATAAAAAAAATCATGAAGAAATTAGCGTATCGTATATTTCCTCGTTGCCGCCAAAACTCATTACATGAGCTTGTGTAAAAAGGCCACCGTTTTACCCAAGAGCCTGACATGACTTACTGACGACTTATGACTGATGACTAATTAAAATTAGTTGAAATTGATATAAAATTTGATGCAAATTACTATTTGACTAATGGCTAAATACTAACGTGAAGGCCAAAACCTAAAAAAAGGAAGAAGAAAAGCTATACAATAAATAATCACCCAAAATTTTGAACATTCCGTAGAAAGATTCATTCATGCTTGCCGATACTACAGCCTACCTACTTCTAGACCGTCTTTGTCTGTGTGAAACCATTTAACGTAAACCAATACGGCAACGTGCGTTGCGCCCGGATATAAGGAACGTTATACTTGGAAAATGGTAACGATAATTCAATTCAATCACAATTAAATTTAAATCCGCTTGTGTGGATAAAAATAAGTTCACCGATGAGGCCCCATGCTGTATATTCAAAATATCATCACACACAATATTACATTTCTGTCTGCCTTCCTGTAAGGTAGCTCCTTAGAGGCAAACATAGGTTGAAAAGGTAATTACTTAATTACCAACAAGATCACTGGCGGTAGATTATTGTCTATTCTTACCTATTTCTGTCGGTAAATTATAACAGTGTCTTTCCGTTGCCTAGGTAATGGTAACCGGTTGACTTGTACATTGAGCCTACCACCGTGACTACAGGATATCGATACGCTTATAATATATGTAGTAATAAGCTTGTTTGCTGTTTTGTCTTAAAAAATATACTGTAGTCTCTTACCATCACGAAATAGTAGGGGAGCCCGCGATGCTAAATGTGTAGTAACTCCAGCGTCATTGGGACCCATTGCACTTTGTCGATTAAATAGTGGAGAGTAAAAAATGTCATGTAAGGTTTTTCTTTTTAGCGGTGCGTTAAGTGTCTAGAAGCTAAAATAGCAATTTCAGTCACTTGATCATAGCCGGTCTCATCAGATATTAATAATATATATGACTAATGTGTCTCCGATGACAGAAAGATGTCAATCAGACAGATTGCTGTAATGGACAATTAGCACATATAACTTGGTTTTTGAAAGTTTCTGAAACTCCTACTACCGTACGTCTTGTCCAAATCATCAGAAAATTCAAACATGGACTTATTGGCATGCAATAAGCTCGTCGTACTTTAATCTGACATGCGCGAGTATATTTTCAAGCCAAAAAAAATTAGACAGACAACCCTACATACGCGTCTCTATGTAGAGATTTGATACATAATGGAGGTGTTC
>NJDC01002714.1:75609-99287 GCA_002245475.1 Calephelis virginiensis
CAAGCCAAAAAAATTAGACAGACAACCCTACATACGCGTATCTATGTAGAGATTTGATACATAATGGAGGTGTTCAACAATGGTACAGGGTATCTCCCATATCTTAATCTGAACCGCCTGAGTTAGTCCAAAAATCCCTTCTTGGGCTCCCCTACTAAAAGAAGTGTCCTTGTTCGCACTGTTTTGTCATGTAAAAAACATAGCCACGTGTACAATGTATACATGTACATGTAAAATACATAGACATCCAAAACAACGCTTCTGTCTCACAAGCTGCGTATTTTGCTCAATATTTTTTACGAGTTTTGGATCCTAATTCGAAAAAGCGCGGAAATCTTAACGAAAATTTTACTAGTCGATTCGAAAGCGCCAATACTTCATGCTTGGGGTACTGTTAAGCTGCAAAGAGCTCAGATACGCCATCCTAGCTTAACGATTTTACAGAGCGGCTTAAGCAACCGAGTAGTTCGCGGTGCTCCTAGCACTGCGAAACAGTTTAACAGCCGATAAACCGGACTGCCTTTCTATTCAACATTGAACTGGATTAGAAGGGGTTTTCGTTTTTTTACAGAATCAATTTGCCTACGAGGATATAACATTTTTCTAATATGTTTTAATTTAACGCCTTACTTTGAGCGGTTTCTGTTTTTTTTTAACTACCACGTTTGATCACAGGGGTACCTAACCTTAAGCTGCGGGATATTCATCGCGTCAATATTCTGTAGGGCAGCCTGCATTTTTTTCTTTAGATACATAATTAAATATTTTTTTAATTATAACTAAGTTTGCATGCATTTTTAACTTCACGCGATAAATGCTGTATACATACAAATGTAACTCAAATTATATTTTTCATTACGTTTTTGCAAAAAAAATATGCTTAATTTTTTATTAAGGTAAAGCGGATTCTTCTTGTTTTCGCGAATTACGTCTCTACAACCCGAAAAATTGTCATCCATGAAACAGTAGTTTTAGAAAATAAAGTCTACTTGTAATTAGCTAAATAAATTTTTTTTTAAGGTCAATAAGTATTCTATACAGTTTAAACTAAGTACGGAAATTCAAAGTTTTTTGCAGTATTTTAAACTAACCAAATAACTATTGTAAGTATTTTAACGGTAGCTTTTGCTGTAGAAATTGCACAATCCTATTAGTAATGTTACAAATGCTAAAGTTTGTATGTTTGCTTATTACTCCTTCACGCAAACACTGCTGAGCAGATTTTCATGAAATTTAGCACGCATATAGAGGGTAACTTGGATTAACACATCTAATAGTTTAAAAAAAATGTTCCTGTGGGATCATTAATCACGCGGGCCACGCCGCGGGCAACAGCTAGTATGTTCAATAAAGTTATTTATTTATTAATTTAACTAGCTGTAAGTCAATTTCATATTAATATGTATTTTTTAACTGCGACGGAAAAAGGGGTGTGTAACATTGTTTGACATGTGCGTCTGTCATCATAGCTAACGAAAAGATCAATTTCTGTGCAATTCTCGTTTCTAAAAACTATCTTGATTGACATGGTTGGTAGCTAAACTGCTTTGTTTTATCGCGGGTTATTGAAAATGGCTGATTTTAATGTTGTGTTAGAAAGCTAAATAACTTAAAATATCCTTAGTAAGGTACTTAATATTACCTAATAGTTATTTAGCTTATTGCCTAATTATACTAACAAATATTACGAAATCGACTTGTGCATAGTCATAAATGAGATTTTAGGTATACACCTTTGACTATTCATCACTACATAGTATAAAACAAAGTCGCTTTCTCTGTCCCTATGTCCCTTTGTATGCTTAAATCTTTAAAACTACGGAACGGATTTTGATGCGGTTTCTTTTAAATAGATAAAGTAATTTAAGAGATATTTATGTGTATACTTCATACCCGTGTGAAGCCGGGACGGGCCGCTATTTACAAAATAGATGTGCTTTTGAGCTTGTTTGGTTGTCTCTGTGTGTATGCTATACGAATCAAGTGTGTGCCGGCCACAAGGTTGAGGCCATTGACCGGCGCCAGTCGCCATTCGCTGCCAGTAGAACCCTATTGTCGCAAGTTTAATCAAAATTTTAATAACTAAAGTGGGAACATTCCTCTAAAACAACCGTTTATAAACTTACTAAGTTGATATACCTAATAATAAGTTAGCTGTTTAATGATACGTCGATACTATGTTAACTGTTGTATTTTAAAGTATCTTCACGCCCATAGCCCATATAGGCAGAGGTACAACCAAGGCACCCACGACTAGCCGAAGACACTAAGTCCCACAATGTGATAGACAATTGGAAAAATCCAATTTTCTTTTTGTTGGCCGACCCGGGATTCGAACCCGGGACCTCATGCAGTCAAGTCCAACACCCGGACCGCTAGACCACAGAGGCGATTTTAGAATAGGCGAGAGGATTTTAGAAGTATATAGACTTAATTAATAAAATATACGTTAAGTGCTACATTTCAGAATTAGGTAGGTATATAGACATCTACGTCACAAGATTGATAATACGTTAAGTGTTGTATTTCAGAATTATAAATCCTTGGAATTTGAAAAGAAAACAGGAGCAATAAATTTCAAAGATTAAAACATTTATTTCATTACACATCAATTGTCTGGAAAGGCAGCATAGGGAATTCTACTTATTTGAATTGCAACACGATAAAAAACTCCCAAATAAAGATATATTTATCATGGAGTCCTATTTGCACCACATCAAAGATTCAACCCGCGGGCACCGAGGTCAATTTTAATCTCGACCCCCGAGGCGAGGGGCGATAGCAAGAGACGTTATCATTTGTAGAACCCGACCCTCGCCCTTGAGTCGCGATAGGGATTAATAGATCGCCCTACATTTTCACTATTGCCCATCGATAGATGCGTTTAGAATGTTACTTGGTTAAACGCCGGTTATACGACCTTATTAAACTGTAGTATAATTATCGCAGTTAAACTGCAAAAAACGGACTTGGATTTCAATAGATTCAATTATATACACAAAATTAAGTATTTTTCATGATTTTCCTGGTATTCTATCATGAAATACAGATTTGGTGGCAATGGGACAACCCAGTTTTTTTATGATATCTGAAGGCAAGCAAGCAGACGGATTTCCTGATGGTAAGAAGAAATTCACGTCGCCTAGAGACACCAAAGGTGGTAATGGTGAGCTACCAACCTGAGGCCGGGATGTTAGGTCTCCAGCAAAAGTAAGTTTACCTGCTACCTTAACCTCCAAACCGGAACACGTCATGCCGTTATGGCGACAGCAATAGATAAGGCGGTGGTACCAATCCGGCTGAGTCGCTGCAAAACTCTACCACCTAGTCAGATATCACACTATTACAAAAAATTTACGTTAATTTCAAAAAATTACGGAGAAATTTATTAACATTTAACATGAAAAAAAATGTGATAGCAGGCGAACATGTTATAATTTCCTCCTTCTTTATACGAGTAAGTCGATAACAGTCGTCAGCAGATGAATTATTAAAAAAATATGTTTTAACAAAATAAATATTTGCTTTAATATTATTATTTAAAATTACTGAGAAAGAGACTAGAATAACGGTTTACTGTTGGAGATTGTAATTATCCTATCAATATTATAAAAACGAAGTGCACGTTTATAATGAACAAATTACTTATTAATGTATAACGAAAGAATCATTATATTTAATCGCCTCGTTAGTCAAAGGGTTAGAGCGTTTCCCAGCCTTTTTCAGTCCACGGACCCTTAGGAAATCAAGCACATTTTTCACGGACCCCCTTTATAAAATAGTTTTTCGTTTTGCATTTAATGAGCGATTTATGTACGGTCCAAAGAAGACATCGCGGACCCCTAGGGGTCCGCGGACCACAGGTTGGGAAACGCTGGGTTAGCGTATACGCCTAACACCACCGACCGACCGCGAGAGTCGAGTTAGATTTCCGACAGGGGCAGACATTTGTGTAATGAACATTAAAATGTCTGCATTTCTGGGTCTGGGTGTGTATATTAAATTTGTTCAAATATATTTATTTAGATATTTCTTTGCTTTTTATGTGCGCGGCAGGAATAAGCAAGTTGGTAAAGCAAGTTGCTTCGCAGCACTTATATTTTTACCTGTGCTGGCCTCTTACGAGCTGCCTAGTACAGATGCAGATTGTCTATTCTGCTCAGCGGACCCAGACCAAAACAGAGAAAAATATATCAGTATCGTTGACTAACATACTTATCACAAGCATATAATTTGACTACTTTGAAGTTAGATTCAATTTGTGTAATTTGTCCATATATGTACTTATTTATTGAATTATGTTATAAAGATTATAAATCTTTGCTTACAATAAATACGGATTATGTGTATCTAAACCGTGTTTCGTTTAACTGAAGTTGCAATCAAGCAGTCGATATCAAAAGAAAACAAACAAATCATTTAAAATTAAAATGCTGACTAAGTCATTGCAGCTATTAACGACTTATCGAAAATCTGCAGGTCTCCATTTAACTATTTCCATTTTTTTCTTCTTCAGAAAGATAGACCGTCAATAGCTGCAGTTATTTCGTATAAATAATGGCAACGAAAAAACAAATATACATAGACTATTAAATACTTGACTGTATTATCTTTTAAGATGGCCCATATTCATGATTTTGTATTTTTGAAAATTTGTAATAGTTTAACTGCAGCTATTAACCATGTTCTATAGGTAGCAGTTTAAACTCTTTCAAACTTTTAAAAAATGCAACATATTAAAAATGGGCCATCTTAAGAACTGGGCTGTCTTAAGCGCAAGTTCTTTTAATAGGATAAAATAAAATTAAAAACTTGATTGCTCGTTGACGATCCCTTATGCGACATAATATCTTGGAGTTGGCGACAATATCCGACTATCGGCCCTTATTACCATACCCCATTACTAGTTTACAACCGCAATTAATGCAAATCAAAACCATTACGCACATCTGCTATGTAGGTATATTAATACGGACAAGATAATGAAATACGGGCTATATCTCCACATTATCTAACTATAGGATGTATTATTTAAAACCAATTACTGTAACAATTTAATAAGCGAGTCTGTAACTCTTTAATGAGTTTTTGCCAAAACCTTCCAGTAGATTACTTAAGAGCCCGGCGGAAACAGCTTCATGATGAGGGTACATTGAAATTACATCTGCTCTTTTTTTTGTTTTGTGGAACATTTAGACGAGTATCTGTAGTAATATCCACATAATATTAATAAATATCTATTAATTTTAAGGAAAGGAAAAATTTCGCCCCTGACAGGATTTGAACTTGTAACCTTTCGTGTCAAGCCGACGAATGCTCTAACCATGTGAGCTACTGAGGATTCAATTTCCGGGCGATTTTTTTTAATTCCTTACCCGTTAACGCGGGTAATTAATAACTTGGTTAATTTTTTCTTTCTTTAAAATTTGTAGAAATTTAACCCAAGCTCAGGGCAAGTTCTAAAATTAAAGTATATTAATAAATATGTTCCGTGATATCATATTTTTTGCAAAAATTAAAATATATATATAGCAGCTAGTTGAACCCGTGACTTGGGTCTTGCTCCACGTGGAATGAAACATAAAAAATATTTAGTTAATTTATATAATAATGTATAAAAATATATTTATGTATACTTATATATTGCATGACCTTATATACCGGTAGTAAAAAAGGGTCTCGCGCGAGTCGGATTAAACCATGAAAGGTACCGTAACAGCAAGTAATAGGATATAAATTTGATATAAAAGAGACGTAGCCAGAACGGATGTAAGAGTTTTGGTTGATGTTGTAGTGCTGGAACAAGTAAATGAAATTGTATATCTTGGTTGTGCTTTTCGCAGGGATGGAAGGTACACCGCGGATGTAGAGAGGAGAGTGAGTGCAGGAGTGTGAATGGAGCGTTGGGTAAGCTATTCCAAAGCAAGGTTTTTTGAGTCAAAAAGCTAGACTCGCTTTGCATAATTCTGTGCTTATTCCAACGTTACTGTATGGAAGCGAGAGTTGGGTATGTCAGAAAGAGCATGAAAGTAGGATAAATGCGGTCGAAATGAGAGCACTACGAAAAATCTGTGGTGTAACGCTCGCTGACCGCATTCGTAACAGTGAGATCCGAGAAAGAGTGGGATTGAAAGAAAGTGTTGGTGTTAAAATGCGAAAGGGCATGCTCCGCTGGTTCGGTCATGTGGAAAGAATGACAGATGAAAGATTGACAAAGCAGATATACAATGCGAATGTGGATGGATGTAGGTACCCGGGGAGACCAAGGCTGACATTTCACGATCAGATCAATCGGATATTATCCGAGGGTAGTGTCAAGAGTCTCCGAAATCGGCGTGTTTGTATGAAAAGGGTTATGAATGTGAAGGAAGCAAGACAGGTTTGTCAGGATCGTGAGGTCTCTGGCACTCGATACTCTCTGCCTACTCCGTAAGGGACTTGGCGTGCAGATTTGTATGTATGTAAATTTGATATAAACATACATATACTGATATAAATATAAATGACTTCTAGTTCACATACAAAAACTGCGGTTTTCGATTTATGGCGTACGTACTTATTAGACCTCCATCAAACCGATTTGCGATGGAAGTGTACATGGTAATATATGTTAAGTACCTACCTACATATTTTTTTAGTTTTATCATTCTCTTATTTTAGAAGTTTAATAGGAACACGTTATATTACAAACCTTAATATCAGTTTTGGGGACCTTTCCATAGATACACCACACGTATGAAAAGCATACAAAAAAATTGAATTTCAGTTCTATATATAATGTAATGTATCTTCACCCCCCTGTCCCCGAAGAGGTTGGCAGAGGCACAACAACTAGCCGAAGATATCAAGTCCCCCAATCCAATCCAGAGCAACAATTTTTTTTTATTAGGAATTTGGAAAAACCGTATTTTCTTTTTGTTGTCCGACCCGGAAATCGAATCCGGGATCTCACGAAGTCAAATCCAACACCTTAAAATTTTGTTTTTTTTTTCTATTTTTGCGTGAAAATCATAATGCGGTTCACAGAATACAACTACTTACTAAGTTTCAACAGATCTTACAGTTTCATAAAAAAAGTGACTGTGATTTACATCATAAACATACAGAGAGACGGACAAACATGACGAATCTACAAGGATTCCGATTTTTGGCCTTTGGCTACGCAACCCTAAAATCGATTATTTAAATATTATAAATAAACACTCCAATATTATTTATTTGAATAGATTGATCTACTTGTGAAGTTAATTAAATACTACCCCCGTTACTAATAAAACCTACGCGCCCGTTTATCTGGTAAGGTACACACTTTTGCTAACAAAAAATTAAGTTGTAGACTAGCGGCCAATATTAATAATCAATCCTAATCCAAAACTTGCTCAAGATTGATATTTTGATCCATTTTTATGTTATCGCTTGCCAATAACATATCTGTAGACAGGATAAAGATGGCAATTAGGTATGGGATAGGCCGCCGGATACGCAGCTATCTAGATTGCTTGAAATCCATTAGATTGAGATACATTATTAACATTGGCCGTAGATCAACGGGTTCCTAAGTTCTATTAGAAAGGGGATTTGAATTTATATGTATGTTACCAACATAGAAAATAAAATACTAATTCCATAAAACATATCATACCATTACAAGTTATAAAAAGTTATATGGATAAGATTTAGGAGACGAAATTATACATTAGCCTTAATAGATGCTAATGCGTTGAAAGCACTAGCGGCAGCAGACTAAACTCAATTTCACGATTGCGTCTAGTATGATTTACTCTCCCTATAAAGTTAAGATTTTTGAAATGAAAACTTCTCTAGCGGCGTTGCGCACTTTTTTTTTGGAATGGGTAAAAACTTCTAAACTCAGGACACGTGACCTGATTCGTAAGACGGCGCAGGGCGCTTGCGCGCTTCACGTTTTCATGTTTGTGTACGATAGCGCTATAAATGAATGTTGTGTTCTACCACATAAATGATATTACTTTCATACTGACAATTAAAGCAATTCGTGCAAAATTAATCCCTAACCATTCCAAAATATCAAAAATGCACAAAGTTAATATTCAAGTTTTCATTTCCGCCGGCACTCCCAGAGTGCAACCCGTTTTTTTAGGTTATTGGAAGGTGGTAATGGTGCGTCGCTAACCTGAGGTTGTTATGTTAGACCCCGAGCAAAAGTATGTTTATTGCCTACCTTATCCTCCGAACCGGAACACGTCAACAGCAGGCGCTGACGTTATAGTGGCAGGAATAGGTAAGGTTATCTAATCCGGACGAGTCGCTGCAAAACTCTACCACCTAGTCAGATGTCAAGGTGTTAGTGAAGGTAAAGCTTTTGTTCGCCTTTTACGAGATGCCTTGCAGGAAGGCAGATGGTTTATGCTGCAAAGGAGCCCGAACCAACTAGGTGAAAAGTTTATACATATTTTTAAATGAGGAAACACTTGTGGTGTTTTACGTGTCACTAATAATTTATTACTTTAGTAGTTTAAGTTTTAGCCCCGATGATAGATACTGTTATAAGCTAAACCGGTATGCTATTAATAAAATATAAAAGGTATACTTTTATAGGTAGGCAGTATATAAGGGGGTAGTAAGCTTCGTCTAATGCAGAGGTTCCCAAACTTATTTCATGTAACGCCCACTTTGAAAATCAGTTGTTTTGTAGCGCCCCCCCCCCCTCGTTTTTTTCTTGTCAATAACCTCAATAACATATTTGTTGCGCCTAGTTTAAAAAAAAAACATTTTTTTCAAGATTTATACCGCCTCCCTCTAGGCTTCCAGCGCCCACAAGGGGGCGTTATCGCCCACTTTGGGAAAGGCTGCTCTAGTGTAATATTTAATATTCTTTATTGAGAATTTTCCTTAAAAATAGTTATAATAACAAAATATCAAAATGAATGCAGTTGTGGGAATTCATATTATCACTTCTGCGGACTTGACATCTTGAGGTCTCGGGTTCGATCCCTGGGTCGAACAACAAACAAAATAGGAAATGTGTACCATTATCTGATAAAAAATGTTGCCCGTGATGGGATATGTGCCCGATTGGCGATAGGCTTGCCACCTATCACGTTGTGGTACTTAGTGTCTTCGGCTAGTCGTGGGTGTCTGTCTGCCTCTGCCTACCTCTTCATGGATAAGGGCGTACAGATACTTTTATTTTTATTTTCGGTGCTCATTTAACGAAGTAGTAAATTCCGATTTGAAGTACTCAATAAATATATTGGTGAAACTATCAGCCTGTCCACAGATGACATTAACACTGGTAGCCACTATGTATTAAATTTTACAAAAAAAGTCTGGCTTATGCTATTTCGATGGGTTATGATTCGCTGTTAGGTCGCGATGTCTATGCTGCTTAACGGATGTCCATCAAATGAGTTCAGATAAATTAGACTATGAAAGACGAAAGGTTAATATCAGAAGCAGGAAGTGAAAATTTATATGTAGATCTCGCTAAAGCGTCATCCAGACGGTTGTTATCACGCCCTCCACAAGTTGACCTTGGTGGAAACTTTGTTAGAAACAAATCAAAATTTGGATTAAATCTACGTTCCACACGGATGCAAAGCAATATTTACAACCAATGTTTTAATCCGTATGAAACCCTTTTAACGGCAACAACAGCCAATAGCAACCCTGTCACATAATGTTTGAACTCGGCCATCCGATTACGGCAGCCAACGCCACCCTTCTAGCCAATCCCAAATAAAAATCACAAGACACCACTTACTGTCACAAAGCGCCTGACGCCGAGTGGCTAAATACTCCTAAAATCAATCAACACCCCCCCCCCCCCCCCCCCCCCCCCCCAAACACCAATTTGATGTTTGGTCTTCGGGGAGACAGCTCTTGTTGCTGTTGTAGGGTATAGTCCAATTCATCTTCATAATGATATCTCGGGCTGAGCCACTAAGCTCGCCCACACAGTCCGGTGAAGTTAAAAACGCGAGATTAGCTACACATTAGGCACTCAAAAATATACACTTTAAAGATACACAAACACTACCCCGTGTTGGTCCGGGCTCCTTTGCAGAATAGACCATCTGCCTCCCTGCCAGGCAGCTCGTAAAAAGCGAGCATAGGCTTACCGTCACTAACACCGTGACATCTGACTAGATGGTAGAGTTTAGTAGCGACTCACCCGGATTGGTACCACCGCCTTACCTATTCCTGCCGCCATAACGTCATGACGTGTACCGGTTTGGAGGGTAAGGTAGCCGGTAAAACTTACTTTTGCTCGGGGCCTCACATCCCGACCTTAGGTTGGCAACGCACCATTACCACCTTTGGTGTCTCTAGGCGGCGTGAATTACTTACCATCAGGAAATCCGTCTGCTTGTTTGCCTTCCAATATTATAAAAAAAAAAGTTGAGAGGTGTCAAGGGACACCCGGATGGAACGAAGTTCTCCCCCCCCTCTCTCAATCTCTAGTAATCTCTTTCTCTATCTCTCTTATAGAGAGAGATAGACAAAGAAACATGAAATAAAAAAAATCAAAAAAAATAAATTAAAAAAGAAAACAAAAAAAATTATTCGACCCGGGATTCGAACCCGGGACCTCATGCAGTCAAGTCCAACTACTAAGCCGCTAGACCACAGAGCAAAAAGTGTCGTGACAACATTTTCGTAAGAATTTTTTCCGTCTAGCCCCCATTCACAACGCGCAATAAGGAACTTCGTTCCAAAAAAAATTAAATAAGGCGTCGTAAGTTTGAATGGATGAATTAATTTAATGAAATACAAAATAAGGCCCTCTAATCATTTCACCAGTATCAAGTCTCCTTAATTAATTATAATTAAATTAATATTAGTATAAATTAATATTAAACGATAGGTGTCAAGATAAAGCAAATTTGATCCGTCTTCAAAAAGGAGCTAATTCAAGCAACATTTGGAATTAGATATTGTATTTAATATATTTTATACGTGTACTATGTACATTTATATAATATTCCGTACTCCCCTTAGTTAAATGAATATAAAATATATGTAACAAACTTCAACTTTCTTTAAAAAGTTCATCCAAGCTAAACGAATAAGATTTTTTTATTTAAAATTAGCCGATTTTTGAATTTCGATCTATCATATATTGATAGCAATTACAGTTTGTATGGAAAAAAATAAAGCAATGTTTTCCTATTTTTGGTGTAATTTTCATCAATTCGCCTTAAAAAACATTTGTTGGGTCTAAAGGGAAACATTTAAAAATAGGTCAATTGGTTGAGCCGTTTTCGAGTGGAACACAACTCGAACAACCCAGATTTTTTTAAATCATTAAAAAAATAAATATACAGTGCACGGAGGTGGACATAACACTACATGGTATTATGCCATTAATTCTAGCATAGACATGTAGAACTCTATAACCTTGTACACTTGCACTTTCCTGGGTTATATATTTAACTCTGAGTTATTACCTATTATTCCAAAGTATTATTCAATACTGTTCATCAGCGACTTCAACAGCGAAGAATAGTTACGATTTTCATACAAACTTTCATCCCCTTTTATAGTCCTTTACTGGTTGATTTAAAAAAAAATCGCATTTATTTACTTATATTTAATTTCATCGAAATCAATTCAGTGGTTTAGCCGTAAAAGAGAAACAGATAGACAGACAGACACGGAGTTTCGCATTAATAATATTAAATGGTATGGCTAAAGTACTAGCTGTTTACCGGCGACTTCGTTGGCGTAGAATATTTATAATTTTCAAATCAATTGTCATCCCCTATTAAACTCTTGTGAGGGTAGATTTTTGAAAAACATATTGAAGTCTATATATATGAATATCGAATTTCATCGAAAGCAGTTTAGCCGTGAAAAGCCACGGACAGACGGACTTTTGTGTTAATAATATTAGTATGGATCTTCATTGTACAGTAAGCATGCCATATAACCGATCACCTTACAAAACTTTCAAAAAACAAAGGTCAGATGTTTGCGACGCTAACTGTACAAGCTGTGTAGCTTTCAATAATAAAATTGAGTGAGTGTTATTCGAAGCTATGAATTTATCACCGTTATATCGATACCGCTCGCCTGCTGAGGAACATTACAATAAATCAAACGCACTTCTGTACTGCTAACTGAATGTGAAAAATATTCCTCCGAATCATTGTTCAAAGTTCGCAACGTTTACTGACGCAGAAGCTAAGAGGTTCGCAAATCACGCGTACTTAGGTACATAATAGGGATTTTATATGGCTACCTAGCTGTTAGCCCACGAATTCATTAAGGGGCCATGTATGCTAAAATACGTCAGCAATATACTGTTTTTTTTTCATACAAAGCAATTATGGATCTTGGCGACAAAAATACACAAGATTAACATTAATATTTAATATGCTTTATAAGACTAGTGTTTCCAAAACACGATTCATTTCACTTTACTCGATAGAAAAAAAATCAAAAATTTAACCCTTTTTTGAAAGCAAAACCCGTCTGTCTACTTCAATTATGAAAATATCGACACCAGACTTAGACATAAACATAGATAAGTATTATACCTAAAAGATAACTGTTTCAGTTTTTATATTTTTTTTTCAAATTACTTTTATAATGTCAAAAATAGTGATTTGGCGCTTAAGACGTTTACTTTAGAGCGCAATATTTCATAGTTATCATGGAACGGGGGAGTGCGCTGATTGGCTCTTCTGGCTGACTAAGTATGGGGCCTTAACGTAGAATAGCAACGATTTTCATACAAAATTTCATCCCCTTTTCAAACGTCAACCCCCGTGGGGTTCATTAAAAAAATAGCCTATGTTTGAACCCAGATCTTTAGCTATGTGCATATTAAATTTAATCAAAAGCGGTTCAGCGGTTCAGCCGTGAAAGAGCAACATACAGACAGATATACAGTCAGTCTTTCGCATTTATAATATTAGTATAGATGTCTAGCGGTGAGTATTTTACAGTAATTGAGTTTTAGGAGCCAGCAAAGTGCCCAGCTTAAGTTTGACTTAATTTTGTTGGATCATCTGCAACGTTAGCATCAAGGAATATCTATCTATTTATTCCGGTAGATATCTAACCACCACTTAGTGCTGCTGATGGATATTTATGTCATCGTCAGGGATGTTCAAGGATATATCCAGGGCAAATTCACTACCATGTTAATGTCATATTGTATATATTGTGATTTTTATAGTAAACTAGCTGACCCGGCAGACGTTGTTCTGCTATATTTTTATTGTCATCTTAGAAAACAAAATTGGGGTAAGTAACCCTTATCTCTTAGGGGTATGAAAAATAGATGTTGGCCGATTCTCAGACCTCCTCATAATGCTCACAAACTTTCATGAGAATCGGCCAAGCCGTTTCGGAGGAGTACGGGAACGAACATTGTGACACGAGAATTTTATTATACATATAAGACTAGCTGACCCGGCAGACGTTGTTCTGCTGTATTTTTAATGTGATTTTAATAAAAAAATTGTGGTAAGTCACCCTTATCATTTACGGGTATGAAAAATAGATGTTGGTCGATTCTCAGTCCTACTCAACATGCTCACAAAATTTCATGAGAATCGGTCAAGCCAATTCGGAGGAGTACGGAAACGAACATTGAGACACGAGAATTTTATATATAAGACTAGCTGATCCGGCAAACGTTGTTTTGCCATATAACTAATTAAATGACGATTAAATCAATCGTCATTTAATTATATCGGGTCGATAACCCGGGATAAAAAAATATTAAATTAAAATAGGGGTTGGTGATAAAAGAGTGAAAATTTAGGGTGGTATGTACCGACTTTTATATGCTGTAACATAAAAAAAAAACAAAAAATATTGTCTGAAAATTACAAAAAAAATTTAGGGGTAGACCACCCTTAACATTTAGGGGGATGTAAAATAGATGTTGGCCGATTCTCAGACCTACTCAATATGCTCACAAAATTTCGTGAGAATCGGTCAAGCCGTTTCGGAGGAGTTCAAGTTCGAACCCCGTGACACGAGAATTTTATATACCTATTAGATTTAATAAATTTGTCTTGTAAAGTTAAAATTGTACTAGGTATGCACCTATAAGTAGCAAAGGAACAGGCAAGTTCAAATTAGTAAAGCGAACTTCATTCCATTGACTTTAACTAGTTCTTTCTTTCTTTAAGCATTGGCCTTCACGTTAGTATTTTGCCATTAGTCAAGTAGAAATTTGCTTCAAATTTTACATCAATTTTAACAAATTATAATTAGTCATCAGTCATAGCTCATAAGTCGTCAGTTAGTCATGTCAGGCTCTTGGGTAAAGCGATGGCCTCATTATCCAAGCTCATATAACGAGGTTTGGCAGCAACGAGGAAATACACGATACGCTAATTTCTTCCTGATTATTTCATTTTCTGCACTTTCACTGAACGAAATTGTACAAAATGCCACCAAAAGTGACTAATTTCACTCAATATCAACACGAAATTCAATAATTATAAAAAAACTTCGACCATCTTTTCTCTCGATGGCGCCAAAACTTTTTTACTAGTTTAACACTTTAAGTACATGTGTTAACGTGATGTATTAAATTGGATGATGACTTTAATTATATGATTTGGCTTGAAATTTCCGGTCGTTGATGGTCGATAACTATTCCATTTTATCATTCCGTATCCCACGGAATTTAAACTCAAAACCCGCATCTACATATTCGCCTTACGAAACTTACTACTTACAGTATTTAAAAAGAAAGCATTTCCATACGAATTTTGTTAAAATCCATAGATTGCCACATGCACTTATAATATGTATCCTGTGTTTTTCTTTCCCCTTGAGGCATGGCTCATGTGACCATACTTCATGCTTTCAGGTATGCTGTCCCTGGCAAAAGCGTAAACGTCCCGCTTTTAGCTAAAACCCAAAACATATCAACCTTTTTTACGGCATATCCAATTCATAAATTTCCTTATTGTTATAATTTTATAATGTACTATCCGCCCTGGCTAACTTCGTGTCACTTGACATATAAACAGCTTCTAACAGTCTATAAAGATTAAAGATTTTTTTCCATTTTTCCTGCCATTTTACCGGTTCTTCTTGTCAGAAAAAACACCTCCTGCCATTATTTCTTGACAACAAAAAAAGAATTAGCAAAATTGGCCCAAACGTTCTGGCGTGTTTCGGTGACCAGCAATGAAATGGAAATTAATTTTTATATATACTCATATATATTACTAGTTTATCTGCCTAACAACTTAGGATATGACAAACTGTAATGGCAAACGTCATAAAAAAAAACTTTGATCTGTTATAAAATTCGCAGTGTACCAATTCATTTTTCTAAACATCGTTGACTATTAAGCTTTACCTGTAAAATCTAGGAATTAATCTTATACCATCTCTTACATTATCATAAGAACCTAGGTACCTAGTACCAATACCTTCAACGTCCCGCTCAGACACAAAAATATGGTTACATTAGGCATGGCCCATGTCGCGTATGAGTCACGCATGATGTCACCGGCGCAAGCGCAGTCATTCAGCGGTCGCAGCTGTTGGGTGTTAGCTACTTGTCTAATGACCTGCTGCAATGTGACACGCTCCCGACACGCTGCACCTGAAATATCGAGACACATATGCCATTTAACTTATTTACAGCACGTTTCAGTAAGCAGTAAACTTTATAGGAGTAAAATAACTCGCTTCATCAGTTCGGATCGAACGAAATAAAATTCGTTTCGTCAATAATTTAAGGTCATTAATCCGCGATATCTAAATATACTTTAACCACAAACAGTAGAGTTGCTCTTGAATTTCGATATCATTCTGATATGAAATTGGAATCGTATATGTCGTTTCAAATACTTTTGAACACAGTACTAACGGATTATTACCAATAAATTACAAATAAATTTAAACGAATCCAATAAAATTATTTAAGTATTGTCTACTATGAAAGAAATGTTTATTTTTCATCAGTACCTACTTACTGTGCTAAAGAGTACCTAACCTGACATCTCGATTCCAATTTCCGATATTGTATAAATCGAGTTTCCAGAGTAACCCAAAGGCCTACAATCGTTTTCCTACGTAAATCGATTTTTTTGCAATTACACAATACGAAATTTAACGTTTCCTCTATTCTTTTTAACGGATTACGGCCAAACACCTGAAGTAAGGCTCATTCGTGAACTCAAAATATTTTTGTCACGTTTTTAAGTCAAAATTACGTTGATACGATTTGAAGTTTAATGAATGAATGAAGTGAATGAATGATTTTAGAACACAATAGTTCTTACAATTTTATTAAGAATTGTAAGATTGTTCAGTTAAAGGAAGGGTGAGTGTTAAAGGAATGAGATCTGATTAAGAATTTCCAATATTCGTACTTAATCAAGATATTTTTTTGCAAATTATAAAAACACTTTATACAGACATAGAATAAAGTTTGCGGTTTCGATTCCTGTCCGAGGTAAAATTACCACGCAACAAGGTTCACTTGTATCGTTGCTAAGTTGTATATATCACATGTCACCTTCCATGGCTTCCGGAGGACGCTGTGGTAAGCCGCATTTCTGCACGGAGTCGCAGTGTCAGTCTACCCTGCAGTTATTTATACAAATTAAGATTTTTACTGCCTCAAACCTACTGCACTGGACACTGCGATAAAATGCGATAAATCCGCGGGATATGCCGCAATGAGGCGTTGCACTAATTTTAAGAAAGGAAAGGACGAACGTTATCTTTAAACATGGCGTTTAATAGCAAGGTTGTACCAAAGACAATAATTTACTAATCTCTGGTTGTACAAAAAACCGATGAAGGTGATACATAACCAAAGTTGACGGCTTGAATAACGTCTGTGTCCATGTTAACATCTAACTAATGTAGTTGATCTCGTAGATTTCCCTGTCTAGTCTGGGTCCGACTCATTTGTTGAAAATAACTCCTAGATTATGGCGTTTAATAACTAGGTTTTACAAAAAATAAATGATGTTTAAACCGGAAAGTGGCATAATATTATCAAATATATGTAGTAGAGCTCATAGACTTCTCCTGTCTAGTCTGGGTTCAACTCACCTGTGTGTGTTGAATAGAACAGATGTCTTTGTGTTTATTTAATGATATTGAAAGGGAAAAAAGCAAACGGATATCGTGATTATAAGATATTCACGCCGTCTAGCGACACCAGAGGTAGTAATGGTGCGTTGCCAAACTAAAACAAGAACGCGAACAAAGGTAAGTTTACCGGCTACCTTACCCTTCAAACTGGAACATGTCAACACCAAGCGTTGACATTGTGGCGGAAGGAATAAATAAGGCGGTGGTACCAATCCGAGCGGCCGCTGTAAAACTCTACCACCTAGTCAGATGTCATGGTGTTAGTGATGGAAAACCTATGCTCGCCTTTTACGAGCTGCCTCGCAGGAAGGCAGATGGTCTATTCTGCAAAGGAGCTCGGACCAAGACGGGAATGTGCGAAACAACTGGTAAGTTGCAACTAAACTGGTTTTGCATCCACATGTGGATTGTCCAAAACGTTGGACCCGCAGACGCATGCGGATTTCGTTGCTTTGTACACTGCTGCGTGATACGTCGGTAGTTTGATTTCCGTTTCCGCCCGGTACTTATATTCACGAAACGAGTCGACTTGCTTACGAACTGTTATACGGGCTCCGACGGGAGCCTTTTTAAAAAAAGATTTTATTTAGAACTGGAAGAGATTTATTTAATAAAAGACATATTAATTTACACTTGATTTGAACTGTATGTGAAATAAAGAAATAGAGCAGAAAGGGAACCGGCGGATATAGAAAGATCTGCTCTGGATGAGGACTGAATGAAGACTGCCTGAGACTGACAGGAACTGGTAGATATGGATATGAGATATGCTGACTGCATGGAAAAGGGGATCTGAGTGGAGGATTGATATGTAGGTGCTAGGTAAGGTATAAGGGGTACAGTACTAGGGTATAACAGAACGGTAGTATTTTGTACGAATCTTAAGATAAGTCGCTTGTGGAACTATTAGAAATGATTCGTTACTTTTACGAAAACTACTTACAGTTACTATTTAAATTATGCGCTTCGGCTATATTCGTCAAGCGTCCGAATGTATTTTAAAGATCTATATAGAGTTGTTATTACATATAATTAATCATTTCGCTTAAATTTAGATTAGTTCAGCCAATTTAAAAATAAAAGTATAAAGTGTAAAGCCGAAGCGCATAATTTAAATATTAGTACTGTACATATTACGGTTCGTTGATTATAGGAAACGGGCGTTAGTCAACAGGTTGCTTGATCAAACGTTTTTTTTATTTATTCCAAATTAGTTAACTTTTATGTAATTGTAGTTTATATTTCTTAGTTCAGGTGTGGCGTCTGGAAAATATCAAATAACAGTGAATGTATACAAAACGCTAAGTAGAACACAAACAGTAGAGACCAGGTAGTTTGGTACTTGTACTGACAGAAATATCACTCGCAGATCATCCATACTAACCTATCCCTGCGAGTTTCCGTTGCAGAAATGGTAATTACTTTTTTACTGAGTTCATAAAAGGAGGAGTTTATATATGTTTGATTCTTATGTTGAACCTCCTACTTTTTTCTTATGTTCTACTCCTACTTTTTTGTAAGGAAAGAAAGTATCTTTATTCATATATCCCCGAAGAGGTAGGAGGAGGCACAACTAGGACACTAGCCGAAGACGCTAAGTCCCACAGAGTGATAAGTCTATCGCCAACCGGGTACATATCTAACCCCGAACAACGTTGTCTTTATTATAACATTGAAAATAAAAATATTGTTTTTTTAGTTGCCTGACCCAGGGTTTGAACCCAGGATCTCAAGAAATGACCTAGACCTAGATGCGATTTGTTTTTATTATCTTTTTTATTGTAGGTATGTTATTCGATTTCTTCGACATTTATATAAAAGTAAAATTATATCTAAAATGCTATTATACGGTCTCAGAGTATTTGGAAGATGAACATGCTTGGGGATAGAGATTTCAATCTCCCATTGCAATTTGTAATGTGATTTGTTGTACGTTTTATTTAAGTTAAAATCTGATTGTAATTTGTATTTTTAATCTAGTTTATATTGTAATTATTATTATTGAAAAAAGACAAGCCCACTGAGTTTCTTTCGCCGGCTCTTATCAGTGTGTGGCCGCGTTCCGATCCGGCGGTAGTTTAAAAAAATTTCGACGCGCACAAATACCACTTGTATGGTTCAAGTGAATAAAGATTATTCTGATTCTGATTTACAAACCTTTTTTTTTTATTCTAAAGATTGTGTTTTAACGGTGATTCTATTGCCACCAAGTCTGGACCTGATGATGGAATTTCAGGGAAGTCGAGGAAAATACCCATTTTTTGTGTCTGCAGTTTTACTACACTTAAAATATCAATGTTACAAATAGTAAAATATAATCAAAATTACTCTCATAGTTTTCCCGCAATGTGTAAACAATTAAAAACTTCAAAACCAGTGATTTTGGGTTCAAATTTATTGCAGTAGATACTAGCTGGTAGGTAGTTCGCGACGTTGCCCACGTAGTTTATGGTCCCAAAGGAATATTTTGTATGAGCTTAAAACTATCCTATGAGTTAATCCAAGTTACACTTTACATGTGTGCCAAATTTCATATAAATCGGTTTAGCAGTTTTTGCTTGAAGGAGTAACAAACATACAAATTCGCATTTATAATATTAGTGGGATTTTTATAATATTATCAATGCTCTACAATCTTCAACGACCTGTAGATTCTTTTTGATATTTAAATATAAATAAAAAAATATGAGATTTTAATTAAAACATTTCAGTTTCTATTAATTGTTAATTATAGAAATGACTTTCATTGATTTTTGTTACCGTATAGGTTACTAGCTACTACCTGCGGCTTCGCCCGCGTTTTCACAGAAACCCGGTGTGCGATCGGGATTAAAAATAGCCTATATGTTAATCCAGGTCACAATCTTTCTGTCTTCCAAATTTCAGACAAATCCGTTCAGCCATTCGAGCGTGAAAGAGTAACAAACATCCATACATACATACTTACAAACTTTCGCATTTATAATATTAATAGGATATTGAAATAATAATCCTCGCCCTCATCCTCATCTATAAGCGACCGCAATATTAATATACCCTGCATAAACCTTGGTTTTGTGTATTGTAGTGAACGAATTTATAAATTGCTTCAGACGCTTGCAAATAGGTTTCCCGGTATTAGTAGAATAGACAATAGGTCCACTGGGTAGAATAAACCAACTGCCTCCCTGGAATGCAAGTATTCAGGCACAGGCGAGAATAATTAGTCACAATCAGGATAAAAAAAACTGATTTTCAAACATTGGAATTCTTCTAAGGTCACGAAGGTCATATTTTCAAGCAGCTATCGTCAACTGATGGAGCTGATTTTTGGTATTCACGCTTTCCTTGAATGACAATGAAATGTTGTAAAATAATGAGCTGATATGATGGAGGAGGTGTAAAATTTGTGCTTGGGCTTATTTTACGTTTTTTTTTAAGTCAGAGGTCAGCAAACACGCACACGGCTCTTCTGATGGTAAGAGACTATCGTGGACTGTAGATATCATCGATGTTGCTGGTGCGTCATGCCTAAAGCCGGGATGCAAGGCCTATTGGCAAAAGCTATCGGCTTCCCTGTCCCCCAGACCGGAACATGACTAAATCATTATGGCGACAGGAATAGGTATGGCGGTCGATGCCTACCAAGGCAAGTTTCTGCACATCACTTTGCTACCAGTAACATAGTGTATTGTATTTCTTAAGTCTACAGGTGGCAATAGCCCTTACAAATAAGAACCGAAGACACTAAGTCAGACAATGTAATAGATGGCAAGCATATCTAATCCCTAGCAATGTTATTTTTTATGAGGATATTGAAAATATGCATTGTCGAGTATTTTAGCTGCCAGGATCAGACATCGAACCCAGGACCTCAAGAAGTCAAGTACGACACCGGTAGCGGTCCGGCGTCGTACTTGAGACCACAGAGGCGAAATAGTTCGTCACATATAAATAAAACCTATTGTAGAGCTATTTCAAATAATACATACTTTTAGAATAATTTTATTTCCACTTGTAGCCTTCACCGGTTTAAAAATCTTTAAGTAACAAACATCAACGACATTAAATTTTACTGTTAAATAAATATTCTAACACTGGTTTTGAATATTTTAAACATAAAACATTCGTTTATGGAAAAAGTGCAATTTACATTGTGATCACGTGAGTTGTACACATTAAATTTTAATAGTCTATTCGGACATCTGCTAGCACGGGCCATAAATGCTGGGAGGAAACTGTCGTTAAAATCCGACAGTAAAACATCTGCCCTACGGGACGCCGACGGTACAGATTAGGATTAATAGAATTAATATCAAGCAATTAATATCATTCTCAGACAGTCTATGCTCATTAATTTCCAGGAGTTATACACAAGAAAATAACAGTAATGAAAAGAAAAAAGAAAGTATCTTTACGCTCATATCACCGAAAGGGTAGGTAGAGGCACAACCAAGGAACCCACGACTAGCCGAAGACGCTAAGTTCCACAATCTAATAGGTGGCAAGCCTATCCAATCCCAGGCAACCTTATTTTTTTGATACTCGACCCGGAGATCGAACCCGGGACCTCAAGAAGTCAAGTTCAACGCCGGACCGCTAGTTGTTATAGTCTAATATTGCCTGAATTTTCGATCTTCATTACTAGACTGTTTAAATTTAGAGAT
Organism: Calephelis virginiensis; assembly: GCA_002245475.1. Taxonomy (NCBI): domain Eukaryota; kingdom Metazoa; phylum Arthropoda; class Insecta; order Lepidoptera; family Riodinidae; genus Calephelis; species Calephelis virginiensis. Next base: position 97,326 of record NJDC01002714.1, read on the forward strand.
TAACGAAATTTCTTACCGACTTGAAAAAAAATTGGAGGTTCTCAAATGGACTGTGTGTTATTAGTTATTTTTTGTATGTTTGTGGCACTATTACACAGCCGATAGCAATATACATATTTCGTATCGCCGTATAACATATTTTTCTCTCTCAACTATATATTTTTTTTATTTAAAAATAGTATCTTTACGCCCATATCCCCGAAGAAGCAGGCAGAGGCACAACCAGGGCACCCACGACTAGCCGAAGATACTAAGTCCCACAATGTGATAGGTGGAAAAACCCAATTTTCTTTTTGTTGCCCGACCCGGGATTCGAACCCTGGACCTCATGCAGTCAAGTCCAACAACTGAACCGCTAGACCACAGAGGAATTTTTTTTATTACATACCAGCTGTCCCGGCGTACTTCGTACTGCCCGGCCCATGCAACTTATTAGTTAATAAATCTTTCGTTTAAGATTTATTCGAATCTAAAAAACAAAATATATTTAAAATCGGTCCAGCAGTTTTAAATCTTGTAACAAATCCCACTTCGTTTTGTTAACACAGATAAGTAGGTTTACTTATTGCATAGTTAATGGTCGTAACATTTAATAATTTATACGATATATGTACGATGATATTATAAACCTCATTAAATTGACAAGGAACGCAGAAATACCTTAGTTCTTTTAACTCAAAAACCACTTACCGGATCTAGATTAAATTTGTATGTTCTATCCTTCTCCTCCTCTGAATCATGAACTATATCTTTGCCAAAAAAAAAACCACTATAATCCATCCATTATTAGCTAGGTAATTGCATGCGTCAATGTTCTCCTTTTTGGAATCGACTAAATAGTTTGATACTACGGAAACTATCTCGTAAGTTGGGCTCATATTTTTTGTTGAATTGTTTTTAGACATGCTTGCCGGCATCCCGCGTCGTTAGCCTTGAATCTGAACTCAGGCTAACGATAGTTATATAACTATTCGTAGGTACATTGTAGCCAGATAGTTTCATTGTTAATGGACCGTTATAAAATTAACCGCTCGTATAGTAATTGACACTCTTAAGGCTTGCTGTTACTAGTGACTTCATCTGTGTGGATGATGGGTTTAGCCTTTCGTTGATGTCTACGAGTACATACATATATACATACAAGTCTTTTCGCCAAGTTCATTACGAAATAGGCAGGGAGTATTGAGTGACAACCTCACGATCCTGGCATACCTACCTGCCTGGCTTCCTCCACATTCATAACCCTTCCTCATCGTGGAATGTCAATCTATGTCTCTCTCCTAGGTGTCATCCATCCACACTCGCATTGTATATCTGCTTTGTCAATCATCTGTCATTCTTCATGTCTGAAACAATGGAGCATGCCCTTTCTCATTTTAACACCAACAATTTCTTTCAATCCCATTCCTTCTCGGATCTCAATGTTACGAATGCGGTCAGCGAGCGTAACACCACCGATTTTCCGTGGCGCTCTCATTTCCATACAACAACGTTGTGTAATAGCTTACCCAGCGCTCCATTCACACTATTCTCTGCACACACTCTCCTTTCTACATCCGCGGTATACCTTCCATCGCTGCGAAAAGCACAACCAAGATATACAATCTCATTCACTTGTTTTAGCACTACATCATCAACTTACGGCCAATATTAATAATCAATCCTAATCCAAAACGTGCTGTCCAACAAACAAAACGTGTGTGTGCTGTGTATTTTGATCCATTTTTATGTTATCGCTTGCCAATAACATATCTGTGGACAGGATAAATATGGCAATTAGGCATGGGATAGGCCGCCGGATACGCAGCTATCTAGATTGCTTGAAATCCATTAGATTCAAATACATTATTAACATTGGCCGTTAAACTCTTACATCCGTTTTGGCTTCATCTCTTTCAAACACCATAACTTTGGATTTCGTCACACCGCTTTTACAATCAATCCAATGAAGGTGGAACATGG
>NJDC01002714.1:115597-157821 GCA_002245475.1 Calephelis virginiensis
CAGCGGGCCTGCGGAGTACACGCTAACCGTACGCGCCGCGGGGCCGCCGCCCGCCTCCTTGGCTGCCACGCTGCCGCTCCACGTCGTCATCGTTGACCCGGATGATGCCCCGCCTAGGTATTACATACACTATAGAAATATTTATTCTAACTGTAATGTCTTCACACTCATATCCCCGAAGAGGTAGGCAGAGGCACAACCAGGGCACCCACGACTAGCCGAAGACACTAAGTCCCACAATGTGATAGATGGCTAGCCTATCGCCAACCGGAAAAACATCCAATCTCGAGCAACATTTTTTTTAATTAGAAAATTGGAAAGACCCGGGAATCGAACCCGGGATCTCATGAAGTCAAGTCAAACACCTGAACCCCTAGATCACAGAGGCGACTAACTAAACTGTATGTGTATGTGATCTTCTAAGTATGTGACCGCCTTCCGACCCGGTGATAGATTTAATATTATATAGACGAGTCACAAGTGCCTTTTGTATTGTCTATGTGAAATAAACAATTTTCTCATTCTACTTAGCGCTTGGTAAAATTTCAATATCTTGTTACTATGAGAACACTCTTCCACACTTCCAGTTTTACGAAAATATCTATATCAATTGCTGTTCGTTAGTCTCTCTTAAACTCAATAACGGCTGAACCGATTTGGCTAATTTTAGTTTTGAATTATTTGTTCAAGTCCAGGGAAGGTATAAAATATAAGAAAAAAGACAAAAACTGCTACAAAACTAGGAAAAACAAGATTTTTTTTCATACAAACTAAACGGGTGGAACGAAGTTCGCCGGGACAGCTAGCATCAAAATGATATCTTTCTAAACTTGGGTTATTAACCACTACGACCATTCGAGATGTAAAAGTGTGCTCGGCTGTAATATTTGTGCTAACGAGATTGTAATATTAAATTTTAATGTTATTTATGAGCATCAAAATTAGTTTAAATATACAGGATTACTTTCGTAGTGTTAACGCCATCGAGAGAAAAGATGGTCGAAGTTTTTTCATAATTATTGAAATTCGTGTTTATATTGAGTGAAATTAGTCAATTTAGGCGGTATTTTGTACAATTTTGTTCAGTGAAAGTGCACAAATGAATATAATTATGAAAAAATTAGCATATCTTTTATTTTCCCGTTGCCGCCAAATCTCACTATATGAGCTTGAGTAATGAGGCCACCGCTTTACTCAAGACGCGACATGATTTTTATTGACGACTTGTGACTAATTTTGAATAATTGAAACTCGATTTTGCTACTCAACTCAATGATGCGTTTTAAATATTAATAGCCAAATTGTAATATTTACTTTTATGAACATTAATTTAAAGTATTCCGCGTTATTATTTTACTCGTCGTCATGCTATGTTTTAATTATAATTTGCTTTTTTCAAATTGCATTATTACTTCGTAAGTGGAGTGTTATCGGTTTCTAACCCTCGCTCATAATTTGTCTGGTCCTTTCAATGTTACCCTGTATATCTATAAAATTCACAGGTATGTTTGCCTCATTGCATAATATAAAAATGTGATTCAGGTTCGCTGTGGAAGAGGTGGTATGCGAGATTGCGGAGGATGCTGCTGTGGGCGCGGCGGTGTGCGGGGTGGAGGCTCGCAGCGGCTGCGGCGTGTGGTATGCACTGGTGGGCGGTGCGGGCAGGTTCCGGCTCAACCCTGCCGCCGGCGCACTCGCTGTCGCTGCGCCGCTCGACTACGAAACCACTGACACATACAACCTCACTGTCACTGCGCTGGCCATGGTAATTAAATACTTTTTGTATGCATACGCTAGGGTTTTCAATTAAGAAATCTCTATAGTAATCAGACACTTTTGTAGTCATTTGCATTCGATGTAAAAAAAGTCACGTTGCTTAACGTTAGCTCTTACCCAATTCGAGTAATTACAAATTAAGCAAAATAAAACGACAACTTTACATAAGAATTGTTATATCACTTCCCATAGATAATAGTATAGTATGAAGCTCAAAAATAAATACTAAATTGTAAAATACTCAGAATTGTGTATCTATATGACATAACTACCCGCGTTAACGGGTTAGAAAGGAATTAAAAATTTCGCCACGGGACTTGAATCCTCAGTAGCTCAATTGGTTAGAGCATTCGTCGGCTTGAGACGAAAGGTTACAGGTTCAAATCCTGTCTGGGGCGAAATTTTTTCTTTCTTTAAAATTTATAGATAAATACTAAATTTTTTATTTCAATAGATTTTATGTATTTATTGAACTACATTCTAATGTACTTTGTATTGGGAGGATTTAATTATAGCCGAAATCAAAAGTTCAGATCATTAGCGATATACGTCACTACTATTGTTTTTTTAATTGAAATAAGGAATTTATTTTTTTGCGATTTCATTTTTTTGCGATTTAATTGGTCAAAGGCTGTCCAAAATTGACGTTGTAATTCGTTTGACATGAACAAACTATTACAAATATTAAACAATGTTTCAAACTCATACTGATCACTTGACGCCATATTTTTTGTAGTTCCTTGATGTGTCAGATAAACCTGTTAACTAACAAAGTTTGGTTTGTTAGGTCATGAGGTCTTGAACGAGTACAATACTTAAATTATACTGCGCTATATGTTTACGCAATGTAACTCTCACAACAGGGAGGAGGCAGTGCGGAAGCGCGCATCACTGTGCATGTGCTAGATGTCAATGAGTTCCCCCCGGTGTTGCTGAAGACAGAATATCGTGGCCGAATATCTGAGGTAAACCTTTGCTCTTGTATTACATATATCGCCTCTGTGGTCTAGCGGTCCGGCGTCAGATTTGACTTCTTGAGTTCCCGGGTTCGATCCCCGGGTCGGGCAACTAAAACACTGGAAAATTTGTATTTTTAATTTTGTTATAAAGACGTTGGCTGGGATTGGATATGTGCCCGGTTGGCGATTGACTTGCCACCTATCACATTGTGGGACTTAGTGTTTTCGGCTAGTCGTGGGTGCCCTGGTTGTGCCTCTGCCTAGCCCTTGGGGGAAATGGGCGTGAAGATATTTTTTTTGTATTTAATCCGTACGCCATATCTCCAGTGTAGCATAAACTATCACATTTTTTTCTGTACAGAAGACTAACTACGCTCTGGGAATAATCTCAGGTAGGCAACGCACCGTTGCCACCTTTGGTGTCTCTAGGCGGCGGGAATTTCTTACATCAGGCAATCCGTCTGCTTGTTTGCCTTCCTATATCATAAAAAAATCTTATCAAAAATACCACGAAAAGGACGTCATATAACTACGTCATACGATTTAAGGATAAAAGTATTTTTGCAGGTGAAACGAAAGTTACGAAACTTGATCAAACTCAGTTCTAATATTAACCGTCTTTACCTTTTCAAGGGATGCTTTTGCGCTTGGATCTAGTAGCCTAGACCATAATGTTTTTTACCTCACAGAAGACTAACGTTAAAACGTTAAACATTCTAACCGTCTTATTTGTAAAGATTAAATTGAAGGGCTCAACCCTTCGAGAATGGTTTAACTGATTTTTTGTTCAAAAATTAGTTATTGGTATCGTTGGATTCAGAAAAAAATAATCTATCTAATGCCTTTTTAAAAATAACAAGAATCCCATTATATCTCGAGATATTCATTCTTAAAACGATCTAACTGACACAGATTTCGAGATCGCTAGTACCAAAAATATTGAATATTAATTAAACCTACATAAAATATCACAATTATCTCAGTTCTAATATAAAACCGGATTATATCGCCAAAAACTCTTGACTTTTAACAAGCGCCATATTTGGGGTGATTTTTTTAGTAAAATTGAAAATAATGTTCCCAATGTTCAAAATGTTATTTGCGGCAAATCACGTATTTGTTAGTTAAACCATTCGCGAACCCTTCAGTTGATCCTGGGGTTAACCCGGTATTGTAGTAGTTACTTTGATACAGTTTATATTTTAACTAAATTTAGTCTTTTTGAAAGATAAAACAATAAAACTAAACATTCTTTAGCGATAGAAATGACTAATGTTGATTTGGATAATGTATTGCATAGGGTGCCGCGGCTGGCGCGCTGGTGCTGGATGCGGAGGGCGAAGCGGGCTCGCCCCTTGTACTGGGAACGTCCGATGGTGACGGGCCGGCGCACCGCCAGCGTGCCTTCCGCTTGCGTGCACCTGCTGCGGCCGCGCTCTTCCGTCTCGACCCTACTACTGGCGCGCTGCTGCTCGCCGCCCCTCTTGACTATGAACGAGCACCGCTACACCGGTTCACTGTAGAGGTAACTTTGTAGTACCAACTCCTTTTCATATAACATTAATATACAAAGTTGCAGAAATTATAAGCTTCTTTCTCCTGATTTAGTATCAAAAGCGTACATATATTTGTAAATTTATACATTACAAAAAATATTCAACATAAAAAGTTATAGAAATAATAAAAATTGAAATTGCTTTATATAGTCGTCCAAAGTTTTCGCATAATCTTTTGAAGATTGGTAAACTCATTTTTTTTCGCCACCGCACCAATTGCACTTTATTGACACAATTTAAAACAAACAGACGTTGCAATTATGTTCTACTCAGTACACTTCAGCGTTGTAAGCCACTTATGTCACAGCAAGTTCCGTTATTGGAAAATCTTATTTGTTTCTCGACCACCAAATCGTATCCTGAAGTTTATAAGGAGAGTTATTGGTTACCTATGCCCAATTATATTTCGGAAATATCTACAATGTGCACAAATTAGTTTATTTTCCATGTGCAGTAAACATATGCAACCAACAATATAATAGAGCTTCTCTCTTAAAAATTGTCGTTTCATTGTATTTATAATTAGTTTGAAATTTCTGTAGAATAAAAAAATGTAATGAAATAGTTGCTTGTTTTTGCCATTTACAGGTGGTAGATATGGGTAACCCAAGATTACCATCAGACAGCACGGCCACAGTAACGGTGGAAGTGATAAACGAGAACGACTGCCCACCGAGTTTCTCGCAATCAGAATACGAGGCTACTGTGCTATTGCCGACCGTGAGCGGTGTGCGTGTGTTAACCTTAGAAGCTACTGATCCAGATGGTGATGCGTTGACCTTCTCATTGGTGGACGGTGACCCTCGTGGGGCGTTTGCATTAAGTCCAAATGGTGAGCTGCGCGTGGCGGCGGCAGAGGCGCTCGCTGGAGAGGCTGTGCTGCGCGTGCGGGTGTCGGACGGCCGGTTCGCGGGTTCGGCGCGCGTCACCGTGCGAGCGCGTGAGCCAGACAGCGCCGGCCTGGCTTTCCAAAAAGCGGATTACTATGGCTCCGTGCTCGAGAATACTACCAAGCCTGCCACCATCGCCGTACTTAATGTTCTCGGAGCTGCTCTTAACGAACATGTCGAGTTTCACATACTGAATCCAACTGAAGGTTTTGAGGTTAGTAACAGTATTTATCAAATAGTAAACTCTTAGACTACCCCGTAACCTTATCTTACTTGTTCCTGCCGACGTAATGCCTCTGTCACGTTGAGGTCTGCAGGGTAGGGTAGCCTGTCGACTTGCACAATAAGCCTTCCAGCCCGGTCTCAGGGCAGCGACGCACCTGCAACATGATGTACGTATCCACGACTACCTCTTACCATCAGGAGAGACGTGTGCTAGTTTGTTGACCTCTCACAAAAAAATGGACTAGGCTAAAAGATATGTACCTAATTTAAGAATGTTTCTATGATATAAATACAACCAATAGCTTACGGCGTGACACTATATAATAAAAAGTAGATACTTAAAAAAATTTAAACCATTTCCATCAGTGTCCGATCAGTTTTCTACAAAATATTACATAAAAGTATGAAATGTAAACTTACGATTGTAAATTTGTATGATTTATGTAATTGTTAGTTTTTTAGATTTTGTTTGTGTATTTCAATGAAATAAAAATCCTGTATATAATATGCCGTGTAGGTGGGCGTGACGTCAGGAGCAGTGCGCAGCACAGGCGTGGCTCTAGACCGCGAGCAAACTAGCGCGCTACTGCTGTTGGTGGAGGCACGGTCAGGTGCGCGAGTGGCTCGAGCGCGGCTGCACGTGGCCGTCACCGACGTGAACGACAACTGCCCACAGTTTACTGGACTACCGTACGTGGCCGCGGTGCCCGCTGGAGCGCCGCCCGCTGCCGACGTGCTGCGTGTGCGCGCCGTTGACGCTGATGCTGGAGATAACGGCGAGGTCGACAAATATGCATATATATTTTTTTCTCCTTTCTTTATCTTCTTCCTCGTTTGTTATACTTGCTAAGCTCAAAATAGGCAACAAATCCTCAAATTTTGAATACTGATACTGAGAAAACAAATAGAATTTAAATATTACCAGTGATAATTGGTATTGTCATAAGTTGATTGGTCTCGTAACACCAGGAGTTAAAAATTTCGCAAACATTTTAATTTAGCAATTTACTTTATATTCTGGTATAATGTACAGAAGCGTCCTGAACGTTTCTATACAAGTTTGTGAGCATACACAATACAGTCAAGCCACAGATTGGTAGTTAAGAATTTCACGCAAAACTCTTAATGCTATTTTTTTTAATTTGTTTTGTGTTCAATATTAACGAGGCAATTTTTTGCACCTTTTTGTTTTTTTAAAGTACAAATCTTAATACCAATACTAGTAACGAGATACTACAAACTCGTTAGCAGTGATTATTAAGATATCTTTTGTTACATATAAATAAATTTGATATAAATAAATAAATGATATGTATGTTTATAAGCAGGTTCGGTACGAGATGAAACGTGGTCACGGCGAGTTGTTCCGCGTGGACCGACGTACTGGAGAGATCACATTGAAACAAACCATTGACACATACAACCAGGTCTACAACTTAGTCATAGCTGCTTTTGATGGAGGTAATTAGTCAGTTGTTTTTATTACAGTTACAATGAAAGTCATGCTTTGGGTGTACCAAAACCATGAATATAAGAATGGCACTTTGAACTGTTCATTTACATTTTGTAGTTAGGGTACTATTAGCATACTCATTTCATATCTGTTTTTGAAATCATAACTAAAGACTATATTTTTTTTAAAAAGTCCCTACAAAACATACCTACATGTTATGTTGCTAAGATCCATTTTGTTCAAGCCAGCTTTCAAACAAAAAATACGCATCTAAATAGATACATCAGTTCAAAAATTGTGATGCCGCAGATAGACACAAAAACAGACAGACACGTTAAACTGTTATCACTCCTTTCCTTCCGTCGGGGGTTAATCAAATATGATATAGACCGGTTGCTGTATTTCTTATATTGTGTAAACTTTTATAATACATTCTTATACAGACACATCAAACTTATAACAACCCTCTTCTCCTGTCCGTAACACAATTTTAGCCATTTTTATGGTTGGTCTTGTTGTCTCAGGTTCCCCAGCATGCGGGGCGGAAGCTCCAGTAGTAGTGCGTGTGCGTGGCGGAGGCGGCGCGCCCGCGTGGGGCAACGCACGCGAGGTGCGGGTGGTGCGGGAGGACGTGCCGCCCGGCGCACCGCTCGGGGCCCCGCTGCGTGCTGACTCGCCGCTTGGCCGACCTCTTATATACACGCTCGAGACGGGAGCTGAACTTTTCGAGATACAATTTGATACCGGTGAGTACTAACATACACTCGTAAAGGCTATACTCACTGGGACATGAATGGTAATAATTAGTACAAAATTTACATTCTTCTGTCCTTAAAACTTTTGCACACAATCCATTGATAATGCAAGTAGTTTTGCAATGGTGTCATGATTAATGGGAGACAGCATCACAGCAGTTATAATGTCTTATCACTAATAAGAACGTAACTTAATATACAAAACTTCGCCCACGGAAGTCATTAATGACCATGTTCAAGTAATATTTTTTTTAACTGCCCAGTATTTTTTTGTTTTTAGCCCTGATGTTTTCTTACGTCAAAGTCTTTCTACAACCATATCACACCTATAATATGCAGCAAAATAAGTCTCAAAGTAATTACAGTAAAAGTGGATTGTCTAAATTTGAGCTAATCGTCTTTCTATTGTTAATAACATGGTACCAAAAGAGTACTTGAACAGCTTGATTGCAGCTTCAAATTTAACATAAACTTGCGATTTGTGATGTTAGTTTCCTTAACACAATATTAAGTTATAATGACACCATTACTTATTTATAGACTTCTCAGAAATAAAGCTTCTTTAACACGATAGATTGCTATAGACGAAACTCAATTAACATTTTTCAATTATATATAATATGCAGATAAGTATTGTTACTCAAATAATTCACCTGATATTGTTCAATCCCTGGTTGGGCGACAAAAAGAGTGTTTTTTTTTCAATTTTCTAATAAAACAACTTGACCCGGGATTAGATACGTGCACGGCTGGCGATAAGTTTGCCATCTATCACATTGGTGTACTTAGTGTCTTCGTTCTTTATTAGTCTGTAATATAACACTTACTACACAAATTAATTGTATATTCGCCAAAGTCAAGCGATCGTACTGAGATGACGCCTGCTTGCGCGTATATTTTTAGAAGCGTCTGTTTTCCTTACGCGCAGGTAGACTTTTATCCGTGACTTTCACGTGACTTAGTAGATATTCTAAGTACTAATTTTATCCCACAGCCCCCGACAGAGGCACCGGCCCCTGTGAGTATTCTAGCGCAGTATTATCGATGTCGCATTCGCCTCATGATCAAGGAGTCTACAATGACAAGAAACATATCAAAATGTCATCTTACTTTGCTCTCTTTTTGAAGTTACATCAGACACTCGAGCAGTACTGTGACAGTGACGTCATAACGAGAACAAAGCGAGATGATAAGCAACGATAAAGTTCTTGCCATGTAATTCTCCAAGCTTAGAAGCTCGATCACATACTTCGTCGGAATTAATAATGTTACATTGCTATATCAAACACTTTACTTACAATATTTAGAAATTAGAGAAAAAAACAGGTTTTTGGCGGAAGCTGCTGATCACTGCTGTGGTTTTCTTCTTTTTTTTTGTTTGTTAAAGTGTAACTACTAGTGAACATATACATATAGTATTGTCATATAAAAACTATAGAAACTTAAAATAGTGAAAAAATAAGATTATGAATATGATTTCAACAAAATAGTCAAAAGTTTTTTAAAATTTTAACTTTGCACTTTAAAGGAAAAGTGAACCAGGATTATAGTTTAAACTTAAGCAATGAACAACTAATATTATATTTAATTTTCAAGTAAACTTTAAAATTAGTATTCCAATAAAATAAAGATTATAATTTTATAGCCTACAATAATTTATTAGCCTATTACCAAAGGGTATAAGTGCGGTTATCTGTAATTTTCCCCAAAATCGGGAAACTCAAAATCACCAAAAGTTGTTTAATAATTACATGTATATTTTTGTGTTTGATCATTGTATGTGCTCAAGTTTCTAAACGTCACCTATCAATGCTGGAAAAAGACGACTGTACGTTGTCTCTTGTTTCGGTGTTGCTAGTAGCTTCGTGTCGAACACCGTAATGACTTACACGCTAAATAATCTCACCATCAATAGAACGCTTGTTAGTGGCGCATGTAATCACAATTATGTTCTGTGTTGTTGGCTAATCCACTGCCATGTATTTTACAATAGTGTTAAGGCAACGATATTGCCTTTATTATTTACAACACTCACCAAATCAATTAATTATTAAGCCATTTAAAAATACTGATATCGTTTATTGCGTATTTTTAAACTCGATAATTAATTATAATACAAACAACATGTTTTATTCACATTCATAGCAATAGTTTTTTAAGCCCGATATTACATTAAACATGTATGGTCATACAAAATCGATATGATTTCCGCAAATATGCTGCAATAATATCACTAATAAGTCACAAATCATAAATGATCAACTACTTACATTTTTAAATTTATCAATTTACAATTACTTCATATACAATACATTGAGTATTCGCATTTGTTGAATGTGAGTGTTCATACTTAAAAAAAAATATATTATACCAACTTTATCCCTCTATATTTTACTTATACTTGTTCTCAAATATAGTCAGGTACTAGTTTAAGTTACTTTAGTTTTAATAATTTTAATTCCATTGATCCTTAACATCCTTATCGTTGGTCAAGGGGCTAGCCTATACGTCTAAATCCATCGACCAACATATTTTTTAGTTTTATCATTCTCTTATTTTAGATGTTACAGGGAAGGGAAGGGGAAGGCGTATATTTTACCTCTTTGAAAATGTCTCTCGCGCAAACTATTCAGTTAAAAAATATGATTTTTTAAGGCCTTTCCATACACACCTTACTCTTTTCGGTTTGATAATAAAAATGGTTGAATTATAGTTCCAAGTATGGGGAACCCCCAAAGTTTATTGTTATTTTTAAATGTCTGTGTCAAAACCTTATTCCGGTTCACAGAATACATCTATTTACCAAGTTTCAACAGCATAGCTCTAACAGTTTCGGAAAAAAGTGACTGTGACATACGGAAGGACAGACAGACAGACGATGAATATATAAGGGTTCCGTTTTTTAGCCTTTAACCCTAAAAAGGTGGACTTATGGAAGTACTTACTGGAAGTATATTTTATTTACTGGACTTTTTTTATAAGTATATTTTATTTACTGTATTAAAAAAAAAAAGTATCTTCACGCCCATATCCCCGAAGAGGTAGGCAGAGGTACAACCATGGCACCCACAACTAGCCGAAGATACTAAGTCCCACAATGTGATAGGTGGCAAGCCTATCGTCAACCGGGCACAATTCCAATCCCGACCAACATTTTTTTTTATAAGAAAATTAAGGAAAAGTCCAATTTTCTTTTGTTGGCCGACCCGGGATTCGAACCCGGGACCTCATGCAGTCAAGTCCAACACCCGGACCGCTAGACCACAGAGGCGATAACTATATACTGTATATGTATAGAGGCGATACTGTATTAAAGTATCCAATATGAATATGACAAGTAAAATTACATTTCATAATTTTATCATTGGCTGAAACACAAGATATACGTCCAGTACAGCAACATCCTTTAAACACTATTGATGCAAATCTTTTGAAATATTTTATTATTGTTTAATTTCCAACCTCGTGGCGACATATTATCACGCTTCGCTATACGTTACTATGTGTTGAAAAGTATGTCCTGATATGATAAATATTTTGGACGTACTCGCGGAATCTAGAATAACAAGAATCATTTTAACGAATCATCTAGATTCACTTATGTTTAAATGTCATTGATGCAAGGAAATTTCGAAGAAATCCTAAATCGCGATGTTACAGTTTTTTTTAGTAAAATGCATCTCAATGAAACCTCATTTGGCTAAAAAGATTTTTTTTTAACTAACTTACATACAAGGAGGTTATATGTTTGACTCCTATATTTTTTTATGTAGGTATGATAATTTATCCATTTTTCATTAATTTCTGAATCAATTTTAAAAATTCTTGGTAATATCTGTAATTCTGGGTAATCCGTTGCCACCATTTTGAATTTGAGGATGGAAGCATATAAAAATCAAGGAAAATACTTTTTTTTTGTTTTTAGACGACATAACATTGAATTGAAACTCAGTGTTTTGCAGTGTTAGTGCACGTAAATTATCTCTCTCTGCTATATCGTCATTTTACCATGTGCCATGATTCACTATTAACTTACAGATATTTTTTTTTGCTTTTGGTCGAAAAACTTAAATAAAACTTTTCTGAGCGCTAACTGAAAGGATTTGATTAAATGATTCTTATTATTATAGTGCAATAATGACGCTGTCGCCTTGTGGACCATCGCTTTTCTGGACATTGATGTGTCACAGGAATGCTTTCGCCGCACAAACAATCTAAATTTAACTTTCATTCCATACCAACCTCTATGCTACCACTTAGAAATTTTATTATATTCAGAGTTTTTAATTTTTCGATACCTCGTGTTATCGATGTTCAAGTTTTTTTTATTATTCATAGATTTTTAATTTACCATTGAAGTAATAAACATTAACCACTAGATTAAGAAATTAAATGAATAAATGATACCTTTTAAGTTTTTCAAAATAAGATGGTAAACAGGAGAGTGGTAATGGTAGATAGAAGCTAAGGATACAATCGGATGGTAAGAATGGCTGGATGCAGGCACGTTGGTGGCTCGGGGACCGCTGGACTACGAGAGTGCGGTGGAGCACGAGCTGACGGTGCGCGCTACTGACGGCGTTACTGCCGCCTTCGCCGACCTCTCGCTGGTGGTGGTACTCACCGACGTCAACGACTGCGCGCCGGAGTTCGAACGCGACGAGTATCTTGCCACCGTCTCCGAAGCCGCGCCGCCTGGTGAGCTGGTGCTCACTGTGCGCGCCACGGACCTTGATAGCGGTAAGTCATATTCGTTGCAAATCAATATTAGAAATTCACATTTTAGAATGGCCATAACGAAAGTTATGGCCATTCTAAAATGTGAATTTCATCTGTAATGATGAACTCATTTGGTAGGTACTCAGAATTGTGTATCTATAGGACATAACTACCCGCGTTAACGGGTTAGAAAGGAATTAAAAATAATACGTTGCGAGAAACGAAAGTTATGGCCATTCTAAAATGTGAATTTCATCTGTAATGATGAACTCATTTGGTAGGTACTCAGAATTGTGTATCTATAGGACATAACTACCCGCGTTAACGGGTTAGAAAGGAATTAAAAATTTCGCCACGGGACTTGAATCCTCAGTAGCTCAATTGGTTAGAGCATTCGTCGGCTTGAGACGAAAGGTTACAGGTTCAAATCCTGTCTGGGGCGAAATTTTTTCTTTCTTTAAAATTTATAGAAAATCAATATTAGTTGTTACTATTCGAAATACAAATATTACAGATAACACGAAATACAAATAATTATCTCTATGATCATTTACTTTTGCTCGAAGCCTAACATCCCGGCCTCAGGTTGGCAAGGCACCATTACCACCTTTGGTGTATCTGAACGGCATGAATTTCTTAGTATCAGTAAATCCGTCTGCTTGTTTGCCTTCCAATGTCATAAAAATTAAATAAAAATAAATCACACGGATTGATTTTACTTTAATTTAGGCAAATCATACTCTTGTGTTATTAATGATAGCCAACAATAACATTAGGGAAACATTAATGTTATTATTAAGTTCAATAAACACCTAGATTTAGAAATAATACAAGAAAATATCGTCATCACATAAATGCCTGCCACTCTGTTGTATAAAAACGCAAACCTCTTGAATTAACAGTTGAGTAAGGCAAGTAAGCATGCTAAAACTTCTACCAATGAAACGGGGAATATTAACCATAAGTAAACGAATACAACTTAATATTTCGAAAGTGTAACAAATGTTGTCATTAACGTATATCTTTTTTTAATTAAATTATTCATGTTCTAACAATAATTATGTTTTATTTTAAATTGGTCAGGAGAAAACGGTGAAATCAGTTACTCGGTTTGGGAAATCGGTGAGGATGGATCGTCGGGAGCGGCGGCTCAGTCGTTTACGGTTGACCCACGCACTGGAGAGATACGGGTCAACGCTGTGCTAGACCGCGAGCAGCGGGCCGTCCACCATCTACTGATTCGCGCCGAGGACGGAGGTAGACCGCGACGCTTCGCTGCTGCACACCTGTTGCTAACACTGGCAGATGTCAATGACTGTGCGCCACGCATGGAGCGCAACGTGCTAGCTGCTCTCGTATCAGCCGAGGCGGCGCGCGGAACGGCGTTGGCACGCGCCGCGGCTTGGGACGCTGACGAACGCGACGCACCGCGTCTGACATATGCGCTGGCAGGTGCGGCAGAACTGCGTGCGTTAAACCTAGATGCGCGCACCGGTGTGTTGTCGCTCCGAGATCCCCGCGCCGCTGCCGCGCTGGCTGCACCGCACGCTCCGCGCTCCCTGAACGTATCAGTGTCTGACGGAGCGCATGCTGCGTTTGCGCGCGTCAAGCTCACGCTGGCGCCTGCCAACACGGCACCGCCGCACTTCCCGCATCTTGTGTATGAAGCGCGCGTGCTCGAGAATCAGCAACCACCTGTACTCATCACCACGGTACGTGTCTCAGTCGATACCTACAATTTTCGTTTCGTTGTATGACAAGATAGTAATAGGTTTTAGTTCTCATTTAACTTTAAGAGGTCTAATATTTAAAAGCAAATTCACTGCAAAGTTGTCTGGTGTCTGACCCTATGTATGCTTATTGCTTAGTTTTTAAAACTACGTGAAGGATTTAAATGCGGTTTTTAGCAAATAGAGTGACTTAAAAGGAAGATTTATCTGCATAATAACACAAAAGTTTGTTTACACGTCCGAAGAGGACGTTAAGCGAATAAAATAAGTATTAGCGAATTAAATTTATTTTGAATTTAAACTATGTGTGTGCTATGAATTTAAGTTTAAAATTAAAATGCTCTGTTGAACATGCTATGATATAAAAATAACAAGAAACGAAAATCAGTCTATCTATTAGTAGGTATAGACTTTTAACTTGAAATGACATGCGAAATCTGAATAATCGCAGGTGGTGGCTTATGACGATGACCCGGGCGAATATGGCACGGTGACGTATTCGATACCATCGGTGCGACTGCGAGAGACATTTTCTATCGAGCCACACAGTGGGGCGCTAAGCACGCGCGTGCCGTTGGATCGAGAAATGCGAGCAGAGTGGGCCGTGCCCGTAGTGGCAGCAGACGGTGGCGGCCGACTGCGGCACACCGTAGTGCGCGTACGCGTTGCTGACGCCAATGATCACGCACCCGCCTTCCCGCTGCGGGAGTACGTGGCTGCTGTATCCGCCGACCGCCCGCCTGCGCGCCCCTTCCTTGTGGTGGCAGCGCGTGACGCCGACGCCGGCGAGTTCGCAAGACTCAACTACTCAGTGCATGACGCCGCACTGCATTCTGATACCTCGGACATGTTTACCATCGACTCGAAGACCGGCGAACTCTCTTTCGCACGCAACGCATCCGAATTTGGTAAGGGTAAAATATGTTTACTCAAAACTGTTTATAGTTTTGGCATAATTTTTATGATATTATTGTTTATAGATACGTGTAGTATATGCAATAATTATTTATAATGTGACTGAAATTTAATTTTTTTGTTTCTGAACTTAACACTTTCATTTTTAATTCATTATACACAACGTAATATTATTGAATATAAAGTATAAGCATTTTCCAAAATTGTTCTTATAATAAAATGGTTTATATTGTGTATGCACAGTGGGTCGCGTGATGCAAGTGTGGGTACGTGCTCGTGACGGCGGTGGCCGTGTAGAGGAGGTGGGCGTGCGTGTGCGTGTCCTGGCGGCAGGTGCGCGCGCCGGAGGGCCAGTGCCGCCGCCTCCGGCGCTGTTTCTGCCGGAGGATGCGGCACCGGGCACGTTGGTGGCTGAGCTGCGTGCCGCCGTCGGCACTCCGCCGTATCGGCTGCGACTGGCGCCCGCCAACGCTGCCGCGCCCGTTGCTCTCGACACCGCTGGTCGCCTACTACTCACTGCGCCGCTCGACCGAGAGACTGCTCCCGAGCATATTATTGGTAATCAATCATCTTATTTATAAATATGGATTCTTCTTGGTTAAGCTTTCTTAATCAATATAACTAGTCAAATCAAAGACATTCAATCAATCAAATCATAAATAATACATCTTTTTGCTGGTCATTATATAAGAAAACAAAATAATATATTCTAATATCCTGATATAAAAATCCTGTCTGTTATGTTCTAACTCCTAACCCTGTCTGTGTGGTTTTTCTTTATTTACAAGTTGGATATGTGGTCTACCTCGCAGTAATCACTCTTGGTTCTCACTTTTCAGGCATTATAGCGGAAGATCCTAATGAGCCATCAGTGGCTGTACTACTGCAGACTCGACTACTGGTGCTGGATGTGAACGAGCACGCACCCTCCTTCCACTCGGCGCCGTACGTGGTGCTGCTCGCCGAGAACACGCCGCCGCACTCCAGTGTTGTGCAGTGTGAGTAGCACACTGCACCATTTATCATATTTGACATTTTCCATCGTTAGCGCTTGGTAAAACTTCCAAATGTTCATTTTTTAAATGAAGAAACACTTAATCGGTACATTACACTGGCCTATACTCATTTTGGTGCCTAAGATTTTGGGTATATTAGATGAGCTGATACGAGAAATTCAGTCACTTTTTTCACATCAGCTCTTGTTCTTAAAATCTAAAAGAAATACATACTTTAGAGAAAGTATTTAATTTATTTGGAAATTGTAGTTTTTTATTTTAGTGTAGCTTTTTTTTTGTAGTTTAAGAAAATTTGTTTTAATTGATTTTCTTGAATGATATTGTCCTGGATAATTTTAACAATTAATGTCATAAAAGTAATTGTAATACGGACTGATTTCGAATAAAACCAGAGAAAAGTTAAAATGAGAATTGTAGGTAAACTACAGCTGTCAGCTGACATCTAGTAGCAACATGTAATTTATAGTAGGTAGTATATTTACCGACTACAGATGAGCTGAAAAAACCAAAAATTTGTTTCTGTAGGCCAGTATTATCAGTGATATGATAAAACCGTACAAATGTTTCTTTACTAAAAAAATTGAACACCGTTTAATGTTAGTAGTAATAATACTCAACAGAAAAAAATGATGTATTCAATTTGAATGTTTGTGTCTTGCGTTGGTTTAGTCTGACCCCTAGTTACTAAATACACCCACTATACATGCACTCTGACGGAAGTACTACGAGTGCGAGAACCCGTATTACGACGATTCACCGACGTGAATGTACAAATATTGTCTTATTTAATTAGTAAGTACCTGGATGCTCGAGCTTCGCTCGGTATTTTTTTTAGCAAACACTCATTGACTTCGTGTCACTTAACAACGCCATCTGCTGGAACTACTTTATTGCTCACAAAAAATAGTATTATTATTCGCCAATAGACGTCAGGAAGTCATATTTTTCAGTTTAAACACGAATAAAATGACATTTTCTAAAAATGATTCTAGCTAGATCGATTTATCGCCCCCGAAACCGAAAGTATGTAGGAATACTAAATTTCATGAAAATCGTTGTAGCCGATTCCGAGATTCCAATTATATATTTATATATATACAAGAATTGCTCATTTAAAGGTATAAGATAAAAAAAAACTACGTGTTGCATAATAATATAATATAAACATACTAAATAAAGTGACGTTCTGACATTCGAAACTGTGACATTTCAGTGCTTTGATGCCAAAAACTAATAATATTGTGCTGGGTGACTAGTTTTCATGTAGAGTATTGCTAATTAATAAAAGATTAAGGTTAGGTTAACATAATAATATAACAGTGTAATAAAAATAAAATACGTTACGTACGTATAGTAAGTTGAACCTAGTAGTACTTTATTTTATGTTTTAATAAGACTTAGTGTAGTCCTTTTCTGATTCTCTAGATCCCGGAGATTCTACCGCTTTACATAGCCTAGTCTCATACAAAAAGTATATACATATATTATGTGAAATTGAACTGAATTATCCAATTTGACTGGCACTGACTGACTGACTGATATTATAATTTGTTTCTTATGACATTAATTTGTATTTACAGTGATGGCAGATGATCCCGACTCTGGTTCTAACGGTGAAGTGCGATTTTCATTCGCGGAAAGCGAAGTCGAGGGAGAAGGTGGAGCGGAAGGAGTGCCTTTCACGGTTGAGCCAGAGAGTGGGTGGGTGGTGAGCATCGCGCCACTGGACCGCGAGGCTCGCGCCGAGTACCGGCTGGCTGTAAGGGCCGTTGACGGGGGCGCTGCCCCAAGGGCTGCACGTGGTTCTCTGATTATCCGCCTTGTTGACTACAACGATTGTCCGCCGCGGTTCGAGCCCGCCGAACTTACCGCTACCGTACGTGAGGATGCAGTTGCCGGTACCGTCGTAGCTCGATTGACTGTCCACGACGACGACCTGACTGGTGCGCCTCTATCTTACTTCGTTGCGGATGGTGACTCACGCGCGCGCTTCCAGCTTCGCGCCTCAGGCGAGCTGTACGTGGCGCGACCGCTTGACCGCGAGACACAACCTGATTACTCCCTCACGGTTGCTGCCACCGATGGCAAGTTCACCGCCTATGCTTCCGTCGCCGTCACCGTCATTGATGTTAACGGTTAGTGATTTGTGTAAAAGCATTTGTTTCAATTGTTACCACCTTTTAGAAATGAAAATGATGATGATTTTTGAAATTAGTCCAACATCGACTCCTTTAAATATCTGGCTAAGAATATAAGAAATGCAAAGATAAATAGACGTTGCGCGTCGCTGTCCTGGAGGTCGGAATTGTTAGATCTTAGTGTGAATTACTACAAATTTTAAAGAAAGATAAAATTTCGCCAAAGACAGGACTTGAACCTGTATCCTTTCGTTCCAAGCCGACGAAAGCTCTAACCATTTGAAATACTGCTGATTTTTGTTTCTTACTTTAAAATTTGTAGAAATTTAACCCAAGCACACTGCAAGTGCTGAAATTAAGCTGCCCCACCCTACTGACTGGGATATAATAGTGTCTGTCAATGTGCCGGAGGATACAAGTCACTCAATTGCGGCGGGAACATAACCAATGGTCTTGTTGCTAATGACCCCTTTACCTTTACTCAGCTCTTACGAGCTGCCCGAGTGAGATGCAAGATAGTTTTTTCTACGCAGTGCATCCAGATCAACCCGTGAAAAATATGTTATTACAACTAATATAGTAATGAAATATGTCACGTCGCGTACAGATAACCCACCGTACTGCGTGCGTGCACGGTACCGAGCTCGAGTGTCTGAAGGTGCCGCGGTAGGCACGAGGCTGGGCACACTGCTGACACGTGACGCTGACGAGCCGCACAACGCTCGTCTGCGATACTACCTTACTGGGGACCGCGCCGACCACTTTGCCATACATAAGGTTAGTTTTTACATTTTAGCTATTGTTACGTATGGGACATATTAAGGTATTGATGAATATGTTAAAGCTTTCTGTCAATTTTCATTAAGCAACATATTTAATTGGTATTTAAATAATTTAGCAATACAAAAGTAACTTTAAACACACGTAATTATCAAAATTTTATTAAGAAGTATTATGTTGCCAAAAATTTGCATTTTTAGTATATTGCAGTCACAGAATTCTAATGCCGTATTTCACGAAGTGCCCTTGTGATTGGTTGCACATACAATTGTAATGGTTGTCACAATTAGGATATTATTTAATTAATTTTCTAATAAAAAAAAAATGTTGGTTGGGATTGGAATTGTGCCCGGTTGGCGATAGGCTTGCCACCTATCACATTGTGGGACTTAGTATCTTCGGCTAGTCGTGGGTGCCTTGGTTGTACCTCTGCCTACCCCTTCGGGGATATGGGCGTGAAGATACTTTAATTAATAATAATGTGCAAAATGGCATACTGCAAGGAAATATTTTAAATGTAGAATTTCACTTGAACTATGAGAACAGGGGCTAAAATGCCCTTCTTCGCAGCGAGCACTGAAACAATGTGACTGTTAAGAGAAGAAAAGTATTAAATTTTACATTTTTCTTATTAAATATCAGGAAACTGGCGTGATCACGGTAGCGGGCGAACTGGACCGTGAGACAGTAGCGTCATACCAACTGCGTGCGCATGCACAAGACCGAGACCGTCCGCAGTGGGGCTGCAGTTCAGAGCTCGAGGTCCAACTGGATGACGTCAACGACAACACACCAAGATTCTCCTCCAACGTTTACAGTGTTACACTACCGGAAGATGCTGACCTTGGAACTCTTGTAGCAAAGGTATTATTTTTTCGCTATAGCATTGGAAACACTTATATTATTATGGCATAGAAAGGATGCAGAAACAAATAGAAGCTGCATATAGACAGCCATTGTATAGTATTCGGCGACGTAGTAATTAAACATTAAACATATGTAAATATATCTTAACCTAAATATTACCTAACCTATTCTGATGGTTCCTATTGGACAATTTAAAATCATTCAAAAATCAATTTCAAAATGACATTATTTATTAAGACATACATGCAATAAATATAAAACTAATTTAAAATAACATACATACATTTACACATTTATATTTTCACGCCAATTAAAACAAGCTATCTTAAAATGCATATCTAAATTCAATAACTGTTGTGCAGGTACACGCCACCGATTTGGACCTGGGTGAGAACCGCGTGGTGCGGTACTCATGGGCGGGCGAAGCGGACCCGTCTTTCTCAC
This sequence comes from Calephelis virginiensis, assembly GCA_002245475.1. Lineage (NCBI taxonomy): Eukaryota > Metazoa > Arthropoda > Insecta > Lepidoptera > Riodinidae > Calephelis > Calephelis virginiensis. The sequence continues at coordinate 135,821 of NJDC01002714.1, forward strand.
TGGCAACCGAAAGTGGCGTAATTACGCTGCGGGCGGCCCTAGATCGCGAGCGCCAGGCTGAGCATCGGCTGCTTGTGGTTGCGAGTGACGCCGGCCGACCACCACGCTCTGCCACCGCCACAGTCCGCCTAGCCGTTGCCGATGTCAATGATAACCCGCCTGAGTTTGAACGCCGAGCTTATGCTGCTGCTGCGCCAGAGCTCCTAGCGCCTGGTGCTGAATTGCTGCGAGTGCGTGCTCTTAGCCGCGACACTGGTGTGAATGCTGACGTCTATTACGCGCTGGTGGCAGGAGATGACCGTGACGACTTTGCGCTGGACCGTGCCACGGGTGTGCTTAGCGTCGCCCGCCCTCTTGATTACGAGCGACGTTCCGAGTACTTCCTCACAGTGCAGGCCGTCGACGGGGGCTCACCTCCGCTCAGCGACCACGCAACTGTTAACATCACGATTATCGACGGCAATGATAACCCGCCAGTGTTCTCACAGTCGTCGTACGGGGCACGCGTACGAGAGGATGCGGCGGTAGGCACGCGAGTACTGCAAGTGATCGCAGATGATCTAGACTCGGGTGCTAACGGCCGTGTGACTTACTCTGTGGCACGTGGCGACCGCGATGGGCGATTCACCGTTGACGCGGATACAGGATACGTGTCAGTGGCAGCGCCGCTGGACCGCGAGACGGCACCCGCCTACGTACTAGAACTTCGTGCACGTGACCGGGGCTTGCCTGTTCTCGAAGCTTCTGCGCTGCTCAACATCGAGATAGTGGATGCCAACGATAATCCACCGGTATTCGCCCAGACTAATTACTCAGCGGTTGTACAAGAAGACAAACCATTGGGGCATACGATTCTTAAGTTTATCGTTGAAGACGCGGATGCTCCACCGAATGCCGCTCCCTTTACATTCGACTTTCAATCTGGGAATGAAATGGGCGCCTTTAGACTAGAGCAAGACGGTTACCTTCGATCGGCAACAAAATTCAGTCATCGCATTAAGGACCGTTACGTGTTACAAGTGCGCGTTTTCGATAACGGGACTCCCCCTCTATTTTCGGACGCATGGGTTTATATCAAAGTAATAGAGGAATCGCAGTATCCACCAGTAGTAACACCTCTGGAAATAGTAGTCAACTCCTATTTAGATGAGTTTCCCGGCGGCGTGATTGGTCGGGTGTACGCTACGGATCGCGATGCGTATGACACAATCACTTATGCTCTAGCTCCATTAGTGGGTGTACCGTACTTGCCAAGTGATCTCTTCGAGGTTGATGCGACAGACGGAACGTTACGAGCCGTGCCTCGACTTGATGTGGGCGATTACCGACTAAACGTAACCGTGAGTGACGGAAAATACATAAGTTTCGCTATCATAAAAGTGACAGTGCTTCTGATTTCGGAAGATATGCTCGCCCAAGCAGTGGTGGTGCGGTTTAGAGAAGTAACAGATCGTGACTTCGTGCTTAGTCATAGAAAAGGATTCCTGCGGGCAGTGCGAGAGGCCACCGACTGTGGGCCTAGCGATGTCGTCATTATAAGCGTGAGTGCAGCGAGCGAGGATGAGAATGAGGTGGATGATGGTGAGCGACGAGTAAAGCGGCAGGTAGCACCCGACCTCGATGTAGCAGTGGCGGTTCGTTCTGGCGCCGGGGGTTGGCTACCCGCGGACGCACTGCGCAGGCGCCTGCATGCGCAGCTGGAGCGCCTTGAGGAGCGCACTCGTCTCGTGGTGGAAGCGCTGCGTCGCGCCGCCTGCCCGCCTTGTCTGCGCTCCGTTTGTCTCGAGCGCGTGCGATTGCTTGCTGACCGTACAGTACCAGTAGCCACCGACGTTTTCGCGCTTGTGGCGCCACCGCATCGACTCGTGGCGGAGTGTACTGCAGAGGGAGGTGCGTCTACCAGTGGGGCGAGTGGCTCGCCTGGTGCGGTGATGCGACTGGCTGGCGACGGATATCTATGGTACAGAGTGGAGCGCGGCGCGGTAGAGGGCGCACGAGTGCCAGATGATGAACTCGAGGTAACACTACGGTTTCGCACGCTGTATGGTCGCGGTGTACTGCTATCACTGGCAGGACGTGTGGATTACGGCGTGCTCGAGCTGGTGGAGGGAAGCGTTCAATTTCGACTGGAACTAGGTGCCGGGGAGGCGTTGGTTCGAGCAGGCGCAGGGCTAGCAGACGGGCAGTGGCACGAGGTGCGTGTGGAACGACGGGGTGCAGCTGTGCGGTTGGCAGTGGATCGGCGCGCGGCACACGCGCTAGCGCCGCCACCGGCTGCAGTGCTGGATGTTCGCGCTGACCGTTTGCTGCTCGGCGCCGCACTTGAACGACACGCGCACGCCCTTGCACCAGAACAGGTTATAAACCGCAAAATATAGTTTATTTTTAAATATCCATTATTGGTGCTTGCTAAAAATTCACAATATTTATATTCTAAATGAAAACGGTGTTTCACGTATATCCGTCATAGATATTAGACTTACGTAACCGAAAAAAATCGGAATCCTTGAGCTGGAAATATGTTATTAGACGCGGTTTACAGCCGCGCCTGATAAATGTCAACATACCGTGCGTCAGCATAATGTAATACTTCCAAACTGCCAAAATTTACCCTCTAACCTCTAAATCAATTATTTAAATTAATATAAAAAGGGTGAACATTCTAAAAAAAATTACATAATCTTTAGATTCCAGTGAAATTTTGAACCCAGCAGCTAAGAACTGAAATACCAGATATAGCATACCACGTCAAAAATCGATTTTAAATAGAACTTTCTTATTATTTATATCCCTGTCGATAGAGTAGTTCCTTCATTTTTACAAAAATCTGTTGAATTGGGTCCATAACTTTAAGTGATTCAAACATGTGACTTTAAAAAATCATGACACAAATTCTGGACTGCTTACGTAAATTGTCTGCCATAAAATATTTTATCCAAACTCCGTTATATCGGGCTCACAAGAGATTTCATTCCGATGACCGTAATATGGAGCTTAGATAATAAAGTAATATTACTTTTTATGAGTCCGACTATATTACGTAACCCAACTTTTCTTTAATTCGTTAATTACCATAATTTAATATATATCCGAAATAAAAGTATTCTTTTGTTTGCAGCCTATATAAGTATTTAAATTTGGCGTGTTTTATACGACAGGTGACGTATGGATTTAACGGTTGTCTATCTGACGTGCGGCTGTCCGGTGCTGCTCTGCCACTGGACGAGGGTGGTGCATCAGAAGATGGACGTGTGCAGCTGGTGAAGCGCGTACGTGTGCGAGTGGGCTCCGCGTGTGGTACACTACCCACGCCCGGGCCGTGCGGCGGTATGCCGTGCTTACATGGTGGAACCTGCCGTGACGCACCGAACGCGCCAGAGGGCTACGAGTGCGCATGTCACGCGCGGTTTGGCGGTATACGCTGCGAGCATGACTCTGATCCATGCGCGTCCCAACCATGCCTCCACGGTGGGTACTGCGCCGCGGATGGGGATGGGTTCCGCTGCGCATGCGCTGCGGGTCTGTCTGGTACGCGGTGCGAGCGCGGGCGTTGGTGCGCAGCGGGAGTGTGCGCGCACGGGGGTGCATGCGAAGAAGGCGAGTGGGGCCCTACGTGCCGGTGCCGTGGTTACTTCGGCCCGCGTTGCCAGTACGACGTAGACGAGTGTGCAGGGGAACCATGTCTTAACGGAGCCACTTGCTTAAACGAACCTGGCTCTTTTCGCTGCCTTTGTCCGCCTGACAAAACAGGTACATAATAAAATTACTACTTATTCTTTAAGAAAAAATATTAGGTTTTTTGGAATCATAAAAAGTAACAGACCGATGTTATTGTTTCTTCCACTAAACATTCACGTTGTTTTGACCTGAAAGACTAGTTTTCATCAAAATATTTTTAAGGCAATTAAATGATATGTACTGGATTCTTAGTCTAAGAAAAAGTTAAAATTCAAGGTAGCCGTTAGACTTGTACTGATGCCGTAAGATCCCAGTCGTAAATTAGCGATGCATTAATAACATATATTTTAGTTTCATAGATGATTACTGTTGTTTACTATTAGAAGAGCCGCTTAATTCAGGACTTGTGTGCAGGTATGAACTGTGGTAACCCGTTGTACTCGGATGCGGTGATGGCGGGGGAGGCAGGCGGTGGGGGTGGTGCACGGGCACTCCGGGAGCTGTGGGCGTGGGCGGTGACGGCACGTTGGCCCCTTGCAGCGGCGGCAGGCGCGCTTCTGCTGTTGTTGGCACTGGCAGCATTGCCGGCGTTGCTAAGGCGACCTCGGCCACCACCTGCCCCCCGTCCCAAACTCTCCAACGTGGAAGCCGGCCGCCGACGCCCCGCACGCCCACTTTCCAATGCTCAGCCACCTCCTCTCAACAATGTAGACACACTGCGTTCATACGGCTCCGCAGGCGAAGAGCTTGAGGGCATCCCACCGGACTATCTACGAAACCTCAACCTTGACCCCACCGACCGGAAGCCTTGGTCCGAACAGATGCACCTGCATACCTTCGTTGATAACAAAATATACAACGGTTAGTACCGACTTATTACTTTTTGATTAAAATTTGTTAACAGTGTTATGATAATTTCGTTATTAAATCTATTAAAAAAATGTTTTTGTTTGAGACAGCGATACAAAAACTTGAGGTCACACTAAATTAATGTTTTGTTTTCGATCGATTTTGTGTTAGTTTCTATTTGGTTATCGTGTTTAAATTGTTTTCATTTTTCTTTAGTAAATGCCAACTCTATTTAAATAATTTATTTGATTGATTTATGAATTTCTTTTATCCATAAGTGCTCGTATTTGTGCCTACATATGATTTCAAAGGCGTTCAATATAATGAAATGGATGTTAAAACCATCGTACTATTATATAGATCTGAAGGCGTGTAATACTCGCGTCCGGCCAGCTGCCACAGTGGGCTCGTTGGGCAGTGTGGGTGGGATGGGTGGCGGCATGGGAGGTGGTGTGTACCACTGGGACTGCTCGGACTGGTGCGGGGGCGGCGCGCTGCCCGGTATCAGTGAGTTAGCAGGGTCTGAGCGGCCGGACTCGTCTGCACCGCCGTCACCTCGCACCCTGCACCCACCACACACTCATACGGATTCAGCGCCGGACGACATCGATGTGGACGGACTTCCTTACACCGATGGTCAGTATAAATTTCCCTGTTGTTTGGAACTCATAGTTCACTATTCGCAATTTTAATTTTATGTTTGTCTTCTTAGCGGCCAATACATGAATTAATAATTTTCATTCTTATCCTGTAACAGCGGGTATTATTTTGTAAGTTTTACGATAATGCACAAGAATGATTAATATGTATTTTGAGTTCACAAATCATACAACATTCTTTCTCTTCTTAGTTGAAGTAGTTTCTCTTCTTAGTTAATAATATTGTAATATGTTACTTGTAGGTGGAATATTTAAAAAAAATGGTGAATTACATATTCAATATACACTGTGTAAATGACAGCATAACGAAAAATCCAAACATGGATTCTGTATATGATAGACATGCACATGCAGTTGGAATATTCTGTCGGAAATTTCATAAATTTTTCAAAAAAAAATAATTTTTTATTGATTTTACTATTGTTTCATTAATTACTATCTAATGCAACTCGATTTTTATTTAATATCAAATATATAATTCATTTTTACTAAAAACAAATGTAATAACACAGCGTATTAGGTCGGCACTTACAGCTCGCAACGCGCGGCTTAATGCATATACTTCGTTCGCTATACATGTCGGGCTGAAAAACTGCTAAATATTTAACCACTTGTTGTCGACAAAAACTGTAAAAGGAATTTTGAAGTCTGATATGTATCTTAACTACCATAGAAGTTTTCGTTACGGTGTCAAATACACCCTGTATGCAAAGTATGAAAACATTTGCTGTAAAATATCTACCTCTTAATAATTATAAATACATACATTTCAGACTGACTTAAAACTATGTTTGTTTCTAGCGTCTTCTTACCTTCTGAACGCTGATGAATATTCTCCAGCGCCAGATGACGGCACGCTGCGCGCACGCACGCTACGGGAGACTGATGCGCATAGTCTTATAACAATGCTAGGTAGGTAATAAGTGTTACATTTTAAACACATTATGACATAGAGATGTGGTCCTCCGATTACACGCTATCAAAATATATTAGTAATTTCTTCACATCTTCAGATGTCATGACTAAATATGTCCACTGGTGGAGTCCGACAACTAAGATCCGAAATGTCAATAGTGCTTTGATTTGTAGGGGAGGGTAGCCGGTAAACTTAACTGAATGACGATTTCTATTCATACGAGTACATTATCTCTTTAGTAAAACAGTCTTCATGTTTACCTTAAAATGTAATAAATAGGTGTGATATTAACCATATAAATTTATTTGTTACAGAGGAACGACACTCGCTACTCGGCGGATCGTGTAGTGATGTATCTGCTCACTTGTGTGAAATTGAAGACTCGGAGGGGGAAGGGGAGGACGCACAGACACCGGTACCACCGGCGATCCCCCCAGTACCGACTGTACCTACCGTGCCGCCCGTGCCAACCGTACCGGCCGTGCCGCCATGTATACCGCGAGGCGGCACGCAAACTGCCGTGTGACGGCGGCGCGCGGCCCTCGAGCCGCTCTCCGCTGCCCCGCACCTACTCTGTGTTCTGACTGACTTTGTTCTTCTATTTTAGACTCTTCTTATTTCATTAAACCTATTACACAGCATATTATACAGCTTCCCCAGGCAAAAAAATGCTGAATTTACATTTATTTCTAGTAAATGTCATTATTTTAAGAGGGGTGGGCCAATATTGAATGGTTGAGGATTTTTTTATGTGCCGAAAAATAGCCACCAATTGTATTTACTAATTATTTATGAAAATAGAATAAGTTTTCTGAGACAAAAATATATACAGAAAAACATCATGTTACATTTTATGACAAGCGATAACTGCCTAAAATTTACAAAATAATTAATTTCAAATTGATTTTGTCATATTACATATTCAAATCGGATCCCTTCCGTCTTTTATAATGTCACGCTATCTCTCTGTCTATACTGAGTTTAAATCAAACATTGGAATAAATACTTGTCAAATGATAGTTATAATTTGAAATTAAAATGACCACTTTTTCCTAAAGTGGAGTGCTATCAGTTTCTTTCATTAGATTTAATAATATACTTTTTAAAGCTTGCATTTGGTGAATGATAAAAGTTTGAAAACTTCATATAATTTTAGATAACAGTTATATTATGTAAATACATAAACAAATCAGTTTGCAATCTGGCTATTAGACTTTATATTCTGTAAATGTTCCTAGTAGTGATCTACCTTGTGATTGTCTCGTACTATTTGAGATGACGAAACTGACTATGTTATTGTTCCTTACTATCCGACTGCACTCGGAGAAACGTTATGTTTTCTGAGCATATGTCTTTATTTAAATTTATTTGGCACGCTCTACAGCTCAAACAGATTGACAATTTTTGACATGTAAGGTGTCTGGATTCGTCACTTATGATGGTAACATAAGATACCTGCATTTTCAAAATGGTGCTTTAAATTTTTTTCAGTGACTATTGTTTTGTTCTTAAAATATTTTTTTATTATTTTGGTAATTACTATTTTGTTATTAATTAATTTATGTATATTTCAACTCCCAGAATAACAGTGCAAATTTTATTTGCATTGATTCAAAGTTCGAAGTAATGTTAAAATCATCCCTACATTTCTTCATACATACGCGCAAATCTTTTGTATTCAGCACGTTATGTCCAGTGGTAATTTTGTGGCGACAATTTAGGATAAGATTTTGCCTTTACCGATTGCAAACAATTCAACATTCATGAAATTTGTTAAATTATGCAAAATTTAATTTTTTTTTAGTTTTTCAATGTATTTTTGTCTGATGTTAAAAGAAAGTAACTAGTTGTAAGATCATTTACAAGTCATAAATAGCGATATGATTTTATATTCCAGCTGTGTTTTATTTATACTATAAGTTAAATTAATATTGTACATAATATTAGATAGTAAGAAATTATCATGCAGCATTGTGTTGAGAATCAGGCCTATGTCGTTCAAAAAAAAATACTGAAGTGGAGTGCTGTAAAAAATGTATAGTAAAATAATGCAAAATACGTTAGTTGATTACACTATTTCTGAAATTAAAATTCGTGCAATTTTAAGTTACATAAGTTCTCAGCATATTTCTAAAATGACACATATCTAAAATGAGACAGTACTTGGTTGATTCAATTTCGTAATCAAAATAAGGTAGCTTTTATCTACAACTAGCTGCTACCTGCGGCTTCGCCCGCGTTTTCACAGAAACCCGGTGTGCGATCGGGATTAAAAATAGCCTATATGTTAATCCAGGTCACAATCTATCTGTCTTCCAAATTTCAGACAAATCCGTTCAGCCATTCGAGCGTGAAAGAGTAACAAACATCCATACATACATACTTACAAACTTTCGCATTTATAATATTAATAGGATACTTTAGCTAATTCATATCAAATTGTGTGCAAAAAAAAAATCTACATTTTACCAGAGATTTTTTTTGCATACAATTTGACTGCAATTGCTAATCAAAATAAAGCACTCCATTAGTAATAAATTATATAATATAACATAAATGTCGGTTTGATTTTGATAAGCTCTCTGAGATTGATATGAATGACTATTTTGCTTGACTCAAATATGCAGTGAGTGAGTGTTACCGGCAGCTATGTAGGACTGAGCTAGGCCATAAATATAGGTGTCATAATAAGCTTAGACCGGGAGACCACTGTCAATAAAACTATTATGCAAGAGTGGGCACAGAAGAGTGACTGATTAGAAATGTTATCCTATTTCACATCCATTACACTCCATTTCGAATAATTTTAACTAGATATGTTTTAATTTTACTGCCTTAATAGTCCAGATGTTAGCGTATACTCCTTACTCCTTAACACGCCGCTTGGGCCTTGGCTTTCGGTTTGACTTCTGACTGGATTTATAATGCCCTTGGTATTAGTATCGTTGACTCGTTAAATAAAACTTCTATAATTTTAATACTTTAAAGTTGCAGTAGTTAGTTAACTGCCGTCTTGATTAGAAAGGGCACAACTTAATTTTTTTTTGTAATCGAGTTATATACATGGTTTGATAGGACTTTTTTTTATTCTGATAACGTTAATTTTACATACAAAATTAAATGTCAGTCAAAACCAGTGATATACATAGAAATATTGCTTGAAAACTGTTAGATATTTTGAAATTAAAACGGTACTATTATTCATAGTGTTTACTAATAGTGATCTTCCGGATTAATTGTAAATATGTAATTAAAATTGTATTTATGTATATAATGTAGTCATGTGCCGATTGGAAGATTGTTAGTTAATAAGAATGTGTTCGATACAGTGTATCGCAGCATGGAGGATGCGAGTGAGTGAGTGAGGTTAGGGTTGCCAACATTTTTATAAGAATTAAAATATATATTTAAGTCTGGTAAGTTAATTAAACAGTAATTTGTAGTTTTAATGTTTATCGACCACACTTAGACAATTTAATATATCATTAAGTCACAAATTGTATAGGAAATGTCGACTTAATGACTGATTAAATGATAATTGATGTATGTGTGTGCGGCCGTACAAGACATATTTTAGTGCTTTTTGCACAAAATTAATTTAATGTCATTTTCAAAGCTTCGTAAGACTCATAACTATTGCGCATAACCTGTACTGACTTAGCGTTCAGCATGTTGATACTGAAAACTAAGAAGTTTATTTACATTCAACAGTGTAGTGAAAAACATTAACTGTTTAAACAGTATAGTTGGCAACCCTAAGTGAGGTATAATTCAAATGGTGCTCCGACTATAGTTTCATATCATAACTTTAACTGCATTTACAAATCTCTCTCCTCTAGGTAGGCTAGTTTAAGCGATCTATTTTTGTATGTGAACTAAGTGGCGCCTGACTGACTGCGCCGGAGTTTTGTTACTGACGTTTGTGTCTATGAATTGATAATTTATTTAATTATTGTTACATAAGTTTGACACAACTAATAAAAGAAAGTACAATTGCATGCCTTGTTTTATTTATAAGTGTACCCTAGCTCTGCGAGTGGTGGTAAACTTCGTACTCGATCATGTTCATAGTCTAATATTGATGATCTACAAGAACGGGGATACTAAGTATATTTTGTCTACTCCACTTATGGATCAACCTTCTTTTAGGTCTACCATGTTGTCCGGTGAAAGCCCAGTGAAGTTGTTAACGTCCATTTATCCCTAGACGACGACGGTACTCACGGATCACGACGCTTAATAAATAGCGCCTCTGCTGTTAAATCGTTCTGAAATCTGAATTCCATAGGCATCAAAAGCGCCAAAAATTTCGATCAAAATTACCAAATATAAACTATAGTAACTTCTAGTCAGGGCAGTAGTTTGAGGTACGTGAGACGTCGTGACGATTAGGGGAGGCCTATATTCGGCAGTTGATGATATGGTGAATTATAGGAGCTGACAACATCGTTATGATGGATGATTTTTATATTGAAGTAGCTGACCCGATGTACGCTAAATTTAAGAATTCAATATTCATGGTTAAAACCGCATTCCTCAACAATAGTCTTTAATATTGCATTCTTAAATTTTCAAATGTTTCGCTAACTTATTTTGTGACAATAATAATTAACACAAAAAAAGAATTATCGAATTTGTTCTTTCCGTTTAAACGAGATACAGTGATCAATGGAAACAGTTTTTATAGGTGTCATTTTGCTAAAAATGTGTAGCAGGGGTGAGTTAGTCAAATTTGCTTGTTTGTTTAACTATGTAATTAAGTGTTCGTCATTACCTTTAATAATGTTGAATTGTTCCGGTACATTAAATTTTAGTGGCTTAATACACATGAATTAATTTAAAAGTAAGAGTACTCCTACTGTGTACTGTGTTTTACGGCTGAGGCGTTAGACTAAAGGATAGCACCCACTGTTGCCGGGGCAGAGGGTGTCAGTCGGGGCGCATCGCATTGCAAAGCCTTAGATGCAGGCCGGACCGCATCGCATTGGCGGATTTCTATTACTCAGCGCCAAAGAGGAGAACAAAAAAATAGAGAAGCGACCCGACCTTAAAATTGTCAAGTATGGAAAGTGGCACCTCTAGTACTGTCGTCATACGAAAAAAGGCCGTAACTGATAATTTTATCAAAAAATAGTTATTTACACATTCGGAATCAGCAAAAAAATTCCATCTTTTGGTCTTACACACAAAGCTGTAACACGTCTGAGGTATGAAATATCATACGGATTTTAGTCTTATCTATGACATATATTTTGGTTTTTGAATCTAAAAAGCCTTAATTACATAATAATGGCTTTTTGTATTAGTATTCTTGTATTGCTAGTCTGGAAGGCCGCAAATACCAATTAGGACTTTTTTTTAACTAAGTATGACCTTTGAATTTATTACAATAAAAAGCCTTTACTTCGAAATAAGGGCTTTTCACTTAAGTATTTTGAAGGGCTCATTTTGCTCACTTCTGTTTTAAGTTTCTTTAACACTATAAGGTAATATTTTAAAGATATATTATGGGTTCCGTTCTGTGTTTCTATTGACATTAAGTCAAAATATATTAATAGGTATATGTTTCTATTTTAGGTTGTGTAATGAAACATAATACGATTCTCAGTGTTCAATTTCCTATAAATTTGTTTAAACAGCTAAACATTTTTGTCCTCGTGCAACCTTCATTAATGGTTAAGCATACTCACACAACAATAAAATGTAGAATGATTTAACACAACATATCTCGTGGATCGTGGAATATCAACCTAGGTCTCCCCGGGTACCTATATCCATCCACATTCGCATTGTATATCTGCTTTGTCTATCTTTCATCTGTCATTCTTTCCACATGACCGAACCAGCGGAGCATGCCCTTTCGCATTTTAACACCAACGCTCTCTTTCAATCCCACTTATTCTCGGACCTCACTGTTACTAATGCGTCAGCGAGCGTTACACCACAGATTTTCCGTAGCGCTCATATTTCGACCGCATTTATCTTACTTTTATGCTTTTCCTGGCATACCCAACTCTTGCTTCCATACAGTAACATTGGGATAAGCACAGTATTATGCAAAGCGAGCGTAGCTTTTTTACTTAAAACCTCGCTTTGAAATAGCTTACCCAACGCTCCATTCACACTATTCCCTGCACACACTCTCCTCTCTACATCCGCGGTGTACTTTCCATCCCTGCTAAAAGCACAACAAAGATACACAATTTCATTCACTTGCTCCAACATTACATCATCAACCAAAACTCTTACATCCGTTCTGGCTACGTCTCTTTCAAACACCATTATTTTGGTTTTCATCGCATTCAAATGTGAGCCCCTTTCTGTACAATCTCCTTCCATAACTGTGACCAGTGTTTGCAGCTCAGTTTGGTGTAGAGCCCAAAAGTATAGCATCATGCAGATGCAAACAACACAGACCAACAGACAAAGCAGCCAGTTTACCACTTGGTCACAAATACGCATTGTCTTTGTCATTGTCCCTCATTCAAAAATCTTAACCTTTGAAAACATTTGTCCAAATATAGGATAAACAAGCGTGCTGACAACACACAACCCTGCTTGACGCCAATATTAACATCAAACCAAGGCAATATGATGCCATCCACTCGTACGCATGCTTTGCAGTCTAAATAATTTGTATATATAAATAGTATAAAAATAGATTTTAGCGTAAGCGTTGATTTTTCAATTCCATCTCCAAGCTCAAACCTTTCATAGTGGCGAAGACACCTTCAAGTCCTTAATTGGCCTAGTGAGCTTGCTAGACTAGCGTTGAGAATACCACCATACCCTATTACTCTACACTTTCACCTCTTTGCCTGCCATTTGTAGGTCGTATGCTAGTCCGCTTTCGTTACTACTCATACGTATACCACCAAGATCAGGCTCCACTTCACGAGCTTCACTTCAAGCGCTTTTATATAACTAGACCCGGGCCGCGCCCTAGCGTAGACAAATGAAACTGAGATTAGTTATGAAGAACGTACATCACAAGTCAGAACCAATCTCAATTTTATTGTTATACATGTTTTTGTAAGTATATAAATAATGTGTTTTGTTGATTTTGTTTAGAAAGATAAAGAGAAAAATATTATTACTTAAATTTTTTATAGTAAATTGTTATATAGTTCAAGCTAATTTTCATATTTTTAAATAAAGAAACACTTGTACTGTTTACGTATCTTATAATTTATTTTTTGTTTTATAAGCAGCCTACCGGTTTCTATACATGACACTGTAGGCTATTTAAAAATAATAAATTTCTAAAAAAATAAAGTGCCTATTTTAGTAGCTTTTTCTGATTTCATTGTAATGAGTCTTGTTTTTATTTAGGATGGATTTTATTTCATTAAGACCAACCAAACCTGAAGAAAAAGAACTCAGGTGACTATGAAAAAGTCGTAACTGCACATTTTACTGGCTTTACATGCAAAGGCTTTACATTAGAAATATCGAGTTCCTTGTATGAAAAGCCATAATTGTACATTCTATGTAATTACATCCTTTCAGAAAAGTATTTCACAATTTATTATTATATTTTTGCTTTGCAAAAGGGAAAATTTTAAATAATATAAATACGCGTACCTATATAAATTTAAATAAAATATGGTTCAAAATTAAGCCCAAATTTTTTAACATTTCTAATCCAGAAAAGCAACAAAATCCTTTAAGTTAATCGCGGGTCTTCATTTTAACTTAAGACAAAACTTCAATTATCTCAGAATCAATGTTGACGTAATTACGGCCTTTTTTCGTATGACGGCAGAGTAGTCATACGAAACTTTAGCGTTAAAATGCGTCTCGGCATGTGCGTTACGTTTAAGTACAAGGTAGAAATAAAATACGTTATCACAACGAGTTGCTTTATTATCCATTATCCTATCTTATGAAAGCACCGAACTAGATATATTACAAATTATGTTTTTTAGCATGTAGATCTTACAAGTTACAATAACTTATTTTAATTTTAACACAACTTTTTTGGTATGTAAAATCACATAACTATTATATGTGTCATTTATCACAATGTGTATGATCACACTTACAAAATAATAGCAATAAAATCCTTTACGTAGTGTGTATGTCTAATAATTACAATGATTTTCTTACACAACACAAACATAAATTAATCTTATTGAAAAGGAGTTAAAACGCGTAATCAAACGCTTTTTTAAATGATTTTATGTTACTATGTCTTGATCAATTTAAAATTATATCCGTCTTACCATAAAAAAATTGACGACTATACACCGGCTTCCTACAAAAAAATTTAAACACTTGTTAAACAAGTTTTATAAATACTTAGTTTCTAAAATTGGATTGGAATAACATGCTAACAAGTCCTTCATGTGTAGCATTTCATTGGTTGGATGTTAATTTTAAACAGTGTTTTGTTAGGCAGGTGTCTAAATATTTCAAATGTCTAAAATTGACATACAACCAATAACATGTTGAGTATGGATGCCGTGGCAGCATGTTGGTTGGGAATCCAATTCTTAAGTAAAAAAAATGTGTTTAACGAGTGTTTAATTTTATTTGTCGCAAGACGATGTAAGTTTGAGCTAAAAAATCGTTAAGTTATTAAAAAATCCTGCATTGATACTAATGTTTTTGATATACAACTTAATAATATATTATGTAACGCTTTTTATCCACACACCCACATACGTGCACGCTTTAATTTTACATACACGTCACTCTATCTCCTTTCCTTTCTTTTTTAATTTTTTATATCTCTATTTCTCATTCACAACTACACTCAACACGCCCACTTTAAAAATAGTAAAGTACTAAATTATTATAATTTGTAAGATCCATTTTTAAATATTCTAATAAGTCTTTATCAAATGATTGGCGACAAATGGCTCAAAGGGGTCTGGATCTTTGATTTTCTTTTTCTTGTACAAAGGACAGCTTTTCTGCTTCATCCCGGATTCGGATTTGTTATGTGGCTTGTATTGTGTTGATATTATCTTTTTCTTTAAATGTTTTTGGCAACTTGTTTTCATCACTTCCACATTAGCTACACTTTGGTCTTTGAACACTTTAGTCTCTATGGTCACTTTAGTGTCTGTTTCTGATGGCACTTCTAACTGGCTGTGATGCAGGCACGTTGAAGTTATCTGTAACAATGTCAAGTACTTATCAATCCTGTATGTATATATGCATGGGAAAAAAGTGTCAACGTGCTAGCCATTGAGTTATGATCGTTCAGCGACCAATGGAAAGGGCGATGTTAAGTGATGTCCAGGGGGCTGATTATGTAACTCAGTTGCCCACTCAAAATGAAAAGTGTACAACAAATAGCTGTCAGATGACGTGTTTATATTTGCTATCTCCAGTGACCAGCAGAAATACAATAGAGATAGCAAACACAAATGACGTCACTTGATGTACACTTTTGCAGTTTGAGTTGGCAACTGAGATACATAATCAGCCCCCAGGTTTTGTAATAAATTAGTTGACGCAGTTCTGTGATGACACAGCTGAATTGGTTTGCACTATCCTACCTGTTGCTGCTGTCGATACATCATTATCCATCAATGTTTGTTTGGAAAAAAGAGGTTTTGCCTGTACATAGTTCTATATATTCTTGTATATGAAGCTTAACGTCTCTAGGACTTTAAAAAACTGCAACATAGACCTTTATCAATTTCACAACTCTTCATACCATTTTCTATACTAGCGAATTTCTACTTAATTATTTGTTTTTTTGGCTAGTTTTGAGAGCAGAAATTACTAAATTTAGCGTCTTTAAATCGAACAGTAAATGCTCTTCCCTCCCCGAAATCATCTGCGAAATAGCGGTGCTGATTTATTGGAAACGGAACTTTGCTACTGGCTACCCTGCATAATTATTGGTAATGCCTGAGTATGGAGTAAAGAAGAAGTAATATAGGGATACCTGTGGATGCCTGGCGTACCGTGCGGCGCGGCCGGCGAGCTCGGTCTGCAGCCGCCAAGCTGCTACAGCCGCACGCCGCCGCGCCGAAGCTGCCTCGCCGCCACTTGCTGCCTGCCACCTGGAAATCATGGAGGATCTCTCAAGTTCAAGCTGCCTTTTTGTAGTTAAGCATGCTGCATGATCATCACTAGATAAACGAACAGGCGCGAACAAAGACGTACTGACGTAAATACGAAGTCAGTGAGGAAGCTCCTCTGTGATAAACCCGTAGCTAGCCAGAGTCCTAAATGATTAATGATATTTTCGAAGTAAGTTATGATAGCTTCCCTTGGTTCCTTATTTTGCAGATCATTACGCAAATGTACTAGTAATTGTGGTAATTTTGTTGCGCACCCATTAGACTAAATTAAGTTTCCGCTATCTTCTTTTAATGAGAGTAGGAAAGAGACAAAACACTTTTAGTGCTTTGAAATTTATATGGTATGTTTTCACTTTTACGCTATCTATTTATTTAGGGCAACTTCAAACTTGGTCAGAGATAGGACTGAGCAACCTAAGTTTTTTTAATTATTTTAGGTATATTCTTTAATTATTTTCCCCGTGTTGATCCGGGCTCCTTTGCAGTCATTTGCAGTCATAGCACTAACACGCTTATTGGCCTACCATTAAATAATATTAAATAACACTAACGCAAATAAATTAAACGCAGAATAGACCATCTGCCTTCCTGACAGGCAGCTCGTAAAAGGCGAGCATAGGCTTACTGACACTAACACCGTGACATCTGACTAGGTTGCAGAGTTTCACAGCGACTCACCCGGATTGGTACCACCGCCTTACCTATTCCCGCCGCCATAACGTCTTGACGTATTCCGGTTCGGAGGGTAAAGTAGCCAGTAAACTTACTTTTGCTCGAGGCTTAACATCCTGGCCTCAGGTTGGCAACGCACCATTACCACCTTTGGTGTCTCTAGGCGGCGGGAATTTCTTACCGTCAGGAAATCCGTCTGCTTGTTTGCCTTCCAATATCATAAAAAATAAAATTAAAAAAAAATACTTTTGTTGTAAGAAATGGGTCATTTAAATTGGAAAACAAAAACAATAATTAACAGCATTTGTATGCGATTGTTTAGTTAAGATCTCACCGATATATCAGTGTATACATATTATGATCTAGCATACATCGTGTGTTACTATTCAATGACGTATTATGGTAAAGTTTGATTTAAAGTAACTTCTCTTCATTAATATAATCCTTTATTGCACTAAAACATATGTAAACCAGCGAACTTAATACCTGTAAACATTTCTGTCACTCTTCAGATTAATTTATATAATCGCATACTTAAAATTAGACCAATGCTCTTACTAACAAAAGTTACAAGCATTTTGATTTGGCGTGTAACTACATTTTTTGTTAGAAAAATTGAAATTTACACACCAAACGCGTAAATTTTATTAGTATAGGGGTAAATATATACCAAATTGATATACCTAGTTAGTATCTGCAACACTCGGGCGTGCTGGCCGGCAGCACGTAGCAGCAGGCTGGCAGCCCTCAGTGCCGGTAGAGCCGCACGCTCCGACGTAGCCCGGTTCAGTGCGAGGCGCAGCGCTGATGTGTAGTATGCCAGCGATAAAGGCCAAAGTCCTGACGAACCGGGTAATAGTAATAAAGTCTTTAAACCCACGACTAAAGACAATTTTAAACAGAGATGGATGGACTCCAAATAAAAATGAACACATGTAAACACATTACGTAAATGGTATTCACGGCTAGATTGCGAGTCAGGATTAACTTCAGAATATTTTATTACAAATGTGGCACTTTTAAAGTGCGGACTTGTTTATGTAAGCTTGATATTAATTAGAGGATAATGAATAATGAATTTACGATGTCACTCATATATCATGTTGAGGGGTTAGCGAACACACCTAATGTCCTATTTCTACAACAAGGCTCTGGTTCGATTACCGACGGGACAGAAATTTGTGAGATGACCATTAGATCTGGATGTATAATAAATTTACGCCAGTATCTATTTAACTAAAGAGGGTAGTCGGTAGATTCCATAGCATAGCCATCTGGATGGTAAAGTAGCCGGTAAACTTGCACAATAGGTTGTATGTATCTTGTGAGTGTAAATAAGGTGGTTGGTTGGAAGACCTTAGGGGTCTTCTGTCCTTTGTGTGGTCCATTACGTTATTGTTACGCAATTTAATTCTCTTGAAAATATTCAAGGGCCTTTTCAATTGTACTAAAACGTATGGGGACCTTTATGGTTTAAAACCGCCTGCAAAAGCATGGTGACCTTTTTATATAGTTTGCGTTTTACTTCGACTGTTATTGCTAAGGATTCGTGTAACGTTACTAAAGTCATTTCGGCTCTGCTCGGCCCACAAAGCTCGGTGAAGTTGCAAAAAATCGCGAGATTAGCAACAATGTAGTCATTCAAAAAAAAACTAAAGTCATAAAAGGGTGGTAAAAAAGTTTGACATTCTTCTTCTTCTTTCTTTAAGTTTTGGCCTTCACGTTAGTATTTAGCCATTAGTCAAGTAGAAATTTGCATCAAAATTTATATCAATTTCAATTCGTTTTAATTAGTCATCAGTCGTAAGTCGTCAATAAGTCATGTCAGGCTTTTGGGTAAAGCGGTGGCCTTTTTACACAAGCTAATGTAATGAATTTTGGCGGCAACGAGAAAATATGCGATACGCTAATTTCTTTATGATCATTTCATTTGTGCACATTTACTGAACAAAATTGTACAAAATGCCACCAAAATTGACTAATTTCACTCAATATTAACACGAAATTCAATAATTATGAAAAAACTTCGACCATCTTTCCTCTCGATGGCGCCAAAACTCAGTTTGACATTGATGATCGTAAAACTGTTGGATAACGTGAGGTCAAAAGGTCGTCTCGTCGCGCTGGTAAGAAAAAAATCAACCAAGGCAGCACGGATGCCTATCCAACTATCTGAGATTCCGTTAGGACTTAAGGCTGTCACGATTTCAAGATTGCCTCTTGCCATCAGTGAAGCCGTATGTTTTTTCGCTGTCTAATACCATAAAGAAGACATGGGTACCTCTTCCTTTTAGCCAGTTCCCATACAGATAATAATGTTCCCAGTTTTTCGGTTCCAGCTCCAGCAGTTTATCCAGTGTATTCCGTTTCGATTTCTCAGGTAGAAGATGAAGTAGTTCTAAATGTGCTTGCACAAAACGAGGCTCGAGCTCTAGACACCGTTGAAGCATTTTCAAAGATTCTGACAAACGGTTTTTCTTTCTGAAATCATAAAGAATTCAAAAGTTTAAAACTTGGTTTATGCATTTAGACCTAAATTTTATCTAGTAATTCTATTTTTGATACTGACAGCTCAGTATAAGTATGGTAAACCCTGAAGATACCTACATTTATGAAAAGTAAATAGAGTTCTATAAGACATTTTAACAGGTGTTGGAATTGACTTCAAGATGTCCCGGGATCGATTCCCGAGTTGGGAAAAAAAAATTGGTTTTTCCAATTTTCTTATAAGAAAAATATAGCTTAGGTTGGATATGTGACCGGTTTGCGATATAGGCTTGCCATCTATCACATTGTCGGACTTAGTGTCTTCGGCTAGTCGTGGGTGCCTTGTTTATGCCTCTGCCTACCTCTTATTTAGGATATGGGTGTGAAGATACTTTTTTTTTAAATTTCTAATTACTATGGTAATTGGCAGGGTATTTTTCATTAATAGTATGAAACTCTGTGAAAATGAAGCTCATCGATCTATCTGCTAAATATATCATGTTATGTGTGCGTGAATTTAACCATATACCTATCCTTAACCTTATCCTAGCATCAACCACTATATTCATATTTTAAGAGGATAGGTTCGATGGTATTTTTTTTTGAAGAGATTTTAATGTAGTTCGATGAGAGTAAACTTATTAAAGCAGGAGATCAATCAATCACAGGATCAGGACGACAATGCGTTATCAACATTTTTGGTGCTACGAGTATAAGCGCCAAGTAATTGTTCTTTATAAGATAACATGTATCTTCTATCACTATAAAATAACATAAATTTCACCTGTAGAGCTTGGCCAAATTGTAGTGTGCATTTACATGGTCCTTGTTGTATTTTAATGCTTGTAGAAAATGGTGTTCTGCTTTGCCAGATGCGAGGACAAGCGTCCCCAGGTTGTTATGCGCACTCGCATAACTTGGCCATAACCTAAAAAAATAGTGGACAGAAGATTTACCTTTTCTTGCTATCAATAAGAATACACCATAATAGAATTACTATAAGCATGGTTATGTTACTCGAATCCTAAAGAAGTGCATGGGAAGTAAATATTCCACAGAGTACCTAAGCCATTTTTTCTTGGACCAATTTGTACGATTTTACAAAAAACTTCCTAATTATATGAAAGTACTTCAAATTAATAAATTTAAGAAATGTGTGAAATAGAAATTATATGAAAAGGCTGAATATTTAGTTGGTAAGACCGCTTGGGATGAATTGCTCCTCATGCCAATCTCTTAGAAATATAATGTATCATCACATTAATTATTGCATGTATTTGTTAAAATAAGGAAAAAAGACAAGCCACTGAGTTTCTTGCCGGATCTTCTTAGTGTGAAGCCGCATTCCGACCCGGCGGTAGATTTAGTATTATATGTATAGCCGCGTCACAAGTGCCTCTTGTAGCTTAACGTGATAAATAAAGATAATTTTGGACTTTGAATTTGAATACCATTTTAATTAACATTAAAATTTTTAAATACAATTTGTAAGTTGTAATGATACACTAACACTTATAACGCAATTTAATATGAAAGTGGATATGAAAATCTATGTTCGAATAAAGCGGAAAAATAAAGTTTGAAAAGCTTTATTTTCTTGGCTTTAGCTGAGATCAAATAACGCGCACATATAAAATGGATAATAATGGATAATTCTAAAAAAGGGAGTTCACTCTTACATTGAGTTTTGCTTCTCTTGAGTTTAAACAAATTTTATTTACAAATTTTGGCATATAACACACCGTAGAAAGTATTCAAACCTAGCGGCTCAGAAAGTCCGGTTAAGTTGTAAAAACCGCCATGTTAGCAACACATTAGTCTTTAAAAAATAGATAAACGTAAAGCAGACTACCACATTACTGTATATTGATTTAATCACAATTTGTGGTATAAACAAAATAATATAAAATACACTCACTTTAATGCTTCTTTGTAATGTTTAATGGCGTTTTCTTGCTGCTCTACATCTTTCAAGAAATTGGCGAAGTTGTAATGTAGTTTAGCATTGTGCGGCAAGACTGCTAAATCAGCTCTGAAACATCAAAGTTGAAAAATAAATTTCGAAACTATAGCTCCATATTATATACACATTTAGTATATAACATATTTTGTAATACATACTGGTACAACATACATATATACATATCTTCACGCCAAATCCCTTACGGGTAGGCAGAGAGTATTGAGTGCCAGACCTCACGATCCTGACAAACCTGTCTTGCTTCCTTCATATTCATAACCCTTTTCATACATACACGCCGGTTTCAGAGACTCTTGACACCACCCTCGGATAATATCCGATTGATCTGGTCGTGAAATGTCAGACTTGGTCTCCCCGGGTACCTACATCCATCCGCATGCCCTTTCATATTTTAACACCATCACTTTCTTTCAATCCCACTGTGACGAATGCGGTCAGCGAGCGTTATGCCACAGATTTTCCGTAGCA
Organism: Calephelis virginiensis; assembly: GCA_002245475.1. Lineage (NCBI taxonomy): Eukaryota > Metazoa > Arthropoda > Insecta > Lepidoptera > Riodinidae > Calephelis > Calephelis virginiensis. Next base: position 157,574 of record NJDC01002714.1, read on the forward strand.
CTCTCATTTCGACCGCATTTATCCTACTTTCATACTCTCTCCGACACATCCAACTCTCGCTTCCGTACAACAACATAAGAATTATGCAAAGCGAGTCTATTTTTTAGATTCAAAACCTCGCTTTCAAGTAGCTTACCCAACGCTCCATTTACACCATTCCCTGCACTCACTCTCCTTTCTACATCCGCAGTGTACCTTCCATCGCTGCTAAAAGCACAACCAAGATATACAATTTCATTCACTTGTTC
>NJDC01002714.1:176946-196891 GCA_002245475.1 Calephelis virginiensis
ACTCCCTTATGTTCCGGCCTGGAGGGTATGGGAGCCGGTAGACTTACGTAATAGGCCTTCCATCCCTCTGTGCCCTGTAGTACCGGGCCATGAATAGGACTACGGTATCCTTTGCCTGTCGTAAAAGGCATCTAAAAGGGGTTGGGCTTGTGAGTCAACTGATCAGGGGATGAGTTGGCTTAAAGAGCAGTTCTGGATATAAAGTGGAATAGCATGGTGTAATCTCATGCTGTTGTTGTCAAAGTGCTGGCTTATGAAGATTACCTAGGTCTTCTGAATGGACCGTCAAGTTTTTTAAATCTTCCAATGTTTCGTTAAACTTATTGTTTGCTTTAATAAAAAATCTTCTTCTGACAATAACTTAAATTACAATAACAGAAAATTAAATTAAAAATGTATAAAACCCTCGACACAACAATTTAATTTCCCTTTAAAAAGTAAAATAAATGCTGAAATTCGGTTAGGTACTCTCCCCACTTTCACCCCCACAACTTTTAAACGGATCAACCGATTTTCGTCAAACTTGTCTAAGAACATTGGCACATAAGATACCTTTAATACAAAAAAAACTAAATTGAAATCACTGCATCCGTTCGAGAGTTATAATGCCACACACAGACAGACAGACACGTCAAACATATAACACCCCTCTTTTTCACTTCGGGGGTTAAAAAATAAGAATTAGCGGATTGTTCCATTGGTTCACACTATGCGATGACAAAGAAAAATAGAGACTCACTTTCATTTAGAGGAATAAATACTATTTCAACTATTTTTTGAGCACCTAACTTTATTTGACTAACGAATGAATGACAGAATAAATAAATGAATGGATGAATGAATTAAGGTTATAAACACAAGCGGTGTAGGTTTTATTATTAATAATTATATATCCAAGATGAGATCAAAATTTTATTAGACCCAATAGCCAACTACCCTCGTTTGATAACATAAAAATGTTGTAAAATAGTTAATGATTTGTATCGACGTTTTATCTCGCCGGCTACACTCGTATAGGCTGTCCAAACATAAAGTTTTGATGGGCGGCCATTATGAAATTCTACCAATAACATCAAAAGCAATTCAGATAATACATCCCGGATGGATATATGGCTGAGATAAACACTAATGCGATCCTTCCTTATTATATTACTATCATCCATCATTTTATAGCTTGGAACTTGAACTATAAATTTTAAATGATATATATCACGTTGTTAGTTATTTGTAACAATTACAAACAAACAATGTGATATATATTATAAACTTATACGGGTTTCTGACAGTATTAGATATGTATACAATTTTATCACATATTTTTTTTAAATTAAGAGAAAGTCACTCAGACGTATTTTCTGATTTTAAAATTAACTAAAATTTAGTATTTTAGCTCAGCTCAGATATCTGTGGGGTTACCCTTGTTTCTCGATTTCATGCTAATTGGAAATTGGAATCGAGTTGGATTCTTCCAATAAAACAAACCTTGCTCGTGTAACCAAACATATTTACTGCTTCAAAATTGAACAACGACTGCGGACTACCAATTATGTAATTTTTAATGTAGTCGCCTCTTTGGTCTAGCGTTTCGGCGTCAGACTTGACTTTTTGAGGTCGCGGGTTCAATCCCCGAGTCGGTCAACAAAAAAATTAGAAAATGTGTATTTTCAATTTTCTATTAAAAATAACGTTGCCCGGGATTGGATATGTGCTCCTTTGACGATAGGCTTGCCACCTATCGCATTGTGGGTGGTGTCGGCTAATCGTGGGTACCCTGGTTGTGCCTCTGCCTACCCTTTCGGGGATATGGGCGTGAAGACATATACTTTTTATGTAATAGTTATATTATATTATTAGTCAACATCGAAACTTCTTTTACCGGTCAACAAAACATCCAATAATTCAGATAATTATATTAACAACATCAGTTGGTAGTAGCAATTATTTTATGCCAAAAATAACTTAATTAATTAGACACGTAATTAATAATTACAAACCGATTTACAACTAAGACAACGTGATATAATTTAGCATAATAAGTTATACACTAAATACATTAATAATTGACCGCCTCGTTGGTCGAGTGGCTAGCGTACACGCCTAACTACATCGACCAACCGCGAGGCTCGGGTTTGATTCCCGACGCAGGCAGACATTTGTGTGATGAACATTTAGATGTCTGCATTTCCAGGTTTGGGTGTTTATTAAATACCTATATTCTAGTATCTATTTAAGTATTTCTATATATTAGAATCGTTGTCTAACACCCATAACACAAGCATATAATTTGCTTACTTTGGGGTTACGTTCAATTTGTATGAGTTGTTCAGGGATATATATTTATTTGTTTATTTATTAATGATTGCGAACAATCGATATAGCATTTTAGGTACTTGATCACAACACTAGCGAATTTTATATTATATATCGATATTTGAGTGATAGATGGTAATGAAAGAATCGATTTACATTTTCAATTTGTATGAATTCAAGAGTAACTTTATAACAAGACTTTATAACAGCAGAAATAAATCCTGATGTCTCTTCTATGATAGTCACAATATAAAAAAAAGTATTTTTACGCCCATATATTAGAAGGGGTAGGCAGAGGCACAACTAGGGCACCCGCGAAAAGCCGAAGACACTGAGTCCCACAATGTGGTAGGTGGCAACTGGCAAGTCTATCGCCAACCGGCCAAGTCAATTAAGTAAGTTAAGTCCGACGCCGAGACCACATCTACTTTTTGACATCGACTTGCCTTCTTTAGGTCCCGGGTTCAATCCCCGAGTCGGCCAGCAAAAAAATTAGAAATTATAGATTTTCTAATAAAAATAACGTTGCCCGGGATTGCCCGGATAAGTCTGGTACTTATTGTCTTCGGTTAATCGTGGGTGCCCTGGTTGGAGACGACAAACATAGTGACGTCACAATATAGTGATAAATATACACTTGCTTCGTTCACAAGCTTCTTGGCTGACGGTTATTTTTTCTTTTAACTTGAAAAAATCTCGGAAACACTGTTACAAAAAAAAACACGCCCATATCCTCAAAAAGGTAGACAGCGGTGTACTGAAGGCCACCCCAATTCGAAATTTTTTTATGATATTGGAAGGCAAACAGCAGACGGATTTCCAGATGGTATTTGCCAACCAGAGGCCGGGATGTAAGGCCTCGAGCAAAAGAAAGTTTACCGACTACCTTACTCTCCGAACCGGAACACGTCATGACGTTATCGCGGCAGGAATAGGTAAGGCGGTGGTACCAATCCGGGTGAGTCGCTGCGAAACTCTACCACCTAGTCAGAGATAGTTAGTGACAGCAAGCCTATGCTCGCCTTTTACGAGCTGCCTGGCACAGGAAGGCAGATGGTCTATTCTACATAGGAGCCCGGACCAACACGGGGAAAAAGGTGCGTGTGTAAACCTAATATCGATTGGGCAAACGCTCAATCCATGGTAACGTTGTGAAAAACTAGTTGACTCGTCAGATGTTATCATGTCTTAAATATGAATATTGAATTTGAATTGGGCAATTGACGTTAAAGTTTAGAGGATTTGTTTAAGTATTTGTAATGTTTGAGGTAAGGTGTTTTTAAAGGCTGTAATAGTGTTTTTATTACCGTATGTGCTTGTCAAAAATTATTATAATGTATTTTAACTGTTGATGTACTTCAAGTGCAACGAATGTTGTAACTACGAAATAAGTACGAGGAATTGAATTGAATTCAATTGTCGGTTATGTTCAATAACTGATAGTTTTGTAATATTTAGCTTATTGTTACGTTTTCTTAAATTTTCCAATGTTTTGCAAAATTTTAAATTTTTATTAGAACCTTTTTACACTAAAAATTAAAACAAAAAAAATTACCGAAATTGTTCTTTGCATTCAGGTGTAATGTGGTGACAGTGTTAAATTGTAAATGTAGATTATTTTTATTGAAAGAGTTTTTAAAAACGCAATAAATTGTCTGTCGCCTCTGTGGTCTAGCGGTCCGGGTGTTGGACTTGACTATATGAGGTCCTGGGTTCGAATCCCGGGTCGGCCAATATAAAGAAAATTGGATTTTTCCAATTTTCTAACTAAAAAAAAAATGTTGGTTGGGATTGGAAATGTGCCCGGTTGGCGATAGGCTTGCCACCTATCACATTGTGGGACTTAGTGTCTTCGGCTAGTCGTGGGTGCCTTGGTTGTACCTCTGCCTACCTCTTCGGGGATATGAGCGTGAAGATACTTTTTAAATTGTCCGAATATTTGAGATATTCAATTATATAAACATAAAAACCTGTTTATCACATCAGTCTTTTCAAGATCATACTCGAATCAACGTACAATTCCCACTCAATCATCGAAACGGTCGGCATTATAACAACATTTGGTACAAATTATAAATGGATTGATCTCTATTACGTCCCGTTCCACAAGGTTAGATACAAGAGTTCTCAATTTTGGAATCCATTGAACGAAACAGAGGCATGAAATTCCACTGGAATCCGTCCGTTCTAAAGAAGCGGAGAAACTCATCAGTAAGTCGTTTTTCCTCGTGCCATTTGTGTCAGGAACGCCGTGTGATTGATGGCTTTATTTCATCTTTGTTACATTACTGGGAATTTTTTGTGCTATTACTCTTTACATTAAATTGCTAATGGTTAAATTTAGCTCCACCAGTTCTATTTGTTCAATTTTTCACGTAAATTCAATCATTTGCCTTAGCTTTCCAACCGACTTCAAAATAGGTGGAACATACTTTTTAATTCAATATTTTGTGTGTTATCTACATAAAAACTTTTTACTAAATAAGCCAATTTTAATGATTTTGTAAAAGTAGATATTTTCCGAAGATACCCATACAAGTTTTATCAAGATCCACAAGAGTTTTTATGTTGGGCTTGTACCTGTGTTCATCCCTCGGGAAAAGAGGGTAGTTGTACATCTCATATGTCTTTGTATGTCTGCCTGTGGCATCATAACTTTTGAACAGATGGACCGATTGTGATGAGCATTTTTCGTTTAACATTTAGATTTAATTTTAGGGCTATTTCACATTTTTTATTTTAATGTAATTGCGTGGAAGCGAGAGTTGGGTATGTCAGAAAGAGCATGAAAGTAGGATAAAGGCGGTCAAAATGAGAGTGCTACGTAAAATCTGGGGTGTAACGCTCGCTGACCGGATTCGTTAAAGTGGGATTGAAAGAAAGTGATGGTGTTAAAGTACGAAAGGGCATGCTCCGCTGGTTCGGTCATTTGGAAAGAATACAAGATGAAAGATTGATAAAGCAAATATACAATGTAGATGTATGTAGATGATACCCGGGGAGACCAAAGCTGACATTCCACGATCAAATCAATGGGATATATCCGAGGGTGGAGTCAAGAGTCTCCGAAACGGGCGTGTTTGTATGAGCTTTGTGGCAGTGTTGTTATGAGAAGGTAATGAATGTATAGGAAGCTAGACAGGTTTGTCAGGATCATGAGGTCTGGCACTCGATACTCTCTGCCTACCCCGTAAGGGACTTGGCGTGAAGATATGCATGTATAAATGTTATTACAAAATATATATAATTTTATTTAAACAGACCATATTAGTAAAAAAGAGATGTGGGTTAGATTTCTGCTCATTTTTTTATTGCGGCGACAGCGAGAAAACCGGCTTTTGCACTTCTTACAAAAATGAATGAATCAAATGAATTTCGTTGCGCACTTTTAATCTTTTAAATTAAAAAAAACATTAAAATATTTTCTTCACGCCTCTATCCCCGAAGTGAAAGCAGAGACACAACCAGGGCACCCACGACTAGCCGAAGACACTAAGTCACACAATGTATAGGTGGCAAGCATATCGCCAACCGAGCATATATCCAATCCCGGGTGACATTAATTTTATTAGAATGTTGAAAGTAAACATTTTATATTTTTTTTGTTGCATCGAACCCAGGACCTCCGGTACGACGCCGGACCGCTAGACAACAGAAAAAGATATTGAGCATCAGTAATACGATTTTCAGTTTATACTACTATAAAGGCACTATCCTACTACTTAATAACTTAATCATCTTACTGATTTTAAGAATAATTGAAATATTTTAGAAAAATACGCTAATTTGAAATGAATTTAGCGAGAAAAACATTTATATTAATTTATGCAATGGACGAACACTGCCTTATTGTCTGTTTCATTACTATTCAAAAACTAAAAGTCGGTTATTTTACAGCTAGCTTAATTGCTAAGTTCATTTCTTAAGCTATAAACATGAAAAGTTTCTGCTGCGCAAGCTTTATTTTGCCATCTCTTTTTGAAATACATAAGTAAAAACTTGAATGAGTCCATCTTGAATAGCCCTTTGAGTCTTGCCGTGTTTTCTATAGCTAAATGCAGTTTCAAACAAGAACTTGTCCACGAAATGCGCTTTTTAAAATAATAAGCATGAAAATTCCAAGCTAAGAGGGGTCACTGCTAGGGTTGTCAACACTGTAAAATGTTATAGTTTATTGCTATCAAGTTTGAGACAATAAATACGAGCATCTGATAGTAACATATGCAATCACGTTGACCGCTGTAAGTAAATCGTAAGGCGGTGGTACCAATCAGGATGAGTCGCTGCGAAACTCTACCACCTAGTAGGATGTTACGGTATTAGTGACGGTAAGCCTATGCTCGCCTTTTACGATCTGCCTGGCAGGAAAGCAGATGGTCTATTCTGCACAGAGGCACGGGGGACTAAAACATGACAGTGTCAAACAAAAACATAAAAGCCAGCGAGAGCTAGTAAGAGTGTAGCCGATGGCAATGATGTCGCTACTACTATTATCATTTTCGACTCTTTAACGTGGAAAATTGACATAATTATAGGAGAATCACAAAACAAAAGGGAACTTGGTTCACAATCGTGATTTTTGTAGAAAATTGTTATTAAAAGGACATTTAATGTCACGGAAGTTAGAAAAAAACGAGTAGTAAAAGAAGTATTATTTTTAGGGGCTGACATACGTACGTTGTCGCACCTATAAAGTGATTTACAATTTCCGGGGAGATTTCTTAAGGAGGTTTCATAAGGTGTTTAGATTTTTTTAAGGGTCAAAGGTAAAAGTATAACTATTATTTGCCACCAGTGACAACCCTACGTTCGCTGTCAACAAGTGCCGCAGCAACGACTATTGTGCTCTCCACCGACTCCACCTCAAAGTTGGACCGAGTTGCTGTTGAAATGTTTTGTTACTTTTGTTTAATTTATTGTTCATTTGCAATGTATTGTATATACACAGTTAAAGCGAACTAATATTAATTATGTTTAACATCACTACATAATATAAAACCCCCGTGTTGGTCCAGGCTCCGTTGCAGAATAGACCATCTGCCTTCTTGCCAGGCAGCTCGTAAAAGGCGAGCATAGGCTTACCGTCATTAACACCGTAACATCTGACTAGGTGGTAGAGTTTCGCAGTGACTCACCCGGATTGGTACCACCGCCTTACCTATTCCTGCCGTCATAACGTCATGACGTGTTCCAGTTTGGAGGGTAAGGTAGACGGTAAACTTACTTTTGCTCGAGGCCTAACATCCCGGACTCAGGTTGGTAACGCACCATTACCATCTTTGGTGTCTCTAGGCGGCGTGAATTTCTTCCCATAAGGAAATCCGTCTGCCTGTTTGCCTTCCAATATCATAAAAAAAAACAAAGTCGCTTTTTCTGTCCCTATGTTTCTATGTCCATTTGTATGCTTATATCTTTAAAACTACGCATCAGATTTTGATGCGGTTTTTTTAATAGATGAATTTGATTGAAGAGGAAGGTTTATACGTATGTGTAATACCTGTGCGAAGTCGAAGAAGGTCATCATATAAATTGTTACTCAAAATAGCAGTAAACGTTAAATTTACATACATAGATATCTTCACGCCAAGTCCATTATGTCACGTAGGAGCACGGATCAGATATTTTTTTTCGTTAGTTGCTGTTATTATTACAAAAATGTAATAAGTTTTTCGATCATGAACATACATACGTATTTTTTCCCTAAGTCTCGTACAAGCTAGAAATCTCTTATTTAATCTCTCGTATTGAGTACCAAACCTAGCGATTCTTGCAGACCTTTCTGCCTTCCTCCACATTAATTTCCCTTTTCATACAAACACGGTTTTCGATACTTATAACATCACCTTGACAACATTTAATTTTATATATAAATAAATAAAACTATCTGAATCGGTACATGTTGTCCTGTCCTCATTATAAGATTTAACTTTTTTTATATGAACCTTCTCCTGACCACTAAAACATCAAAAAAACATGCATGATTGTTGTTCCCTTCTCACGTGATGAGATGAACAAGAAAAATAAAATAGGATTTTAAACTTAAATCGTCGCGTATTAATAACATTTTTAATTATTTATACGAGATACTCACGATCTCTTTTTATTTTATTTGTCGATATTTCGGCCTAGTTGCATAGGCCGTAGTCACACGTTTTTAACCAGAATCCTAAACGGGATCCAACGACGGGACCACGGCCTATGCAACTAGGCTGAAATATCGACAAATAAAATAAAAAGAGATCGTGAGTATCCCGTATAAATAATTAAAAATGTTAAAAAAAGGGAAATAAAGATTATTTTTTAAATAAAATTAAGAACATGACACTTACCTACCCGTATCTATAGTGTCGTAAAATATATATTTAAGATATAAATTTACACTATAATACATATTTACCAGACTTAGAATGTGACTACCTAATCGCACGTTAAATGTAAGAAAGTAATTTAGGTTACTATATTATTCTATTGAAACAATTTATTCAAACACTTGTACTTTCCACAATGTATTTTTTTTTATAGTTTAGAAAACCGGTTTCGCTATACAAGCATCATCAGGGCTATATAACAACTGACGTTTTGTTGAAAATAATACCACCTAATTGCCATCCTTAAAAATGTCGGTATTTAAATAAAAAATACTAAGTGATGACATATGTAAACAAATTTGAATTGACTGGGTATGATCAGTTATTGAAGTGAAACTTCTTTAGAATCGTTGTGATTTCAAAACGGCTGCAACGGAAAAACGACATGTAAGAGACACAAATATATATTCATCTCATTCTTTTGCAGGTAAGAGACACAAATATATATTCATCTCATCATTTTGTCGATTGACTGAAGTTTCACTTCTATCGTGTGTGAATCGCAAACACACCTTTTTTCTATTGGTATAATCAGTCATAAACTATATGGTATACGGTATTACTATAAGTGTTCCTTCAACTATCCAAGTACGGTACCACTCAAAAAATCGTGATGCACCAGTCACATCTATAGTGTTTATAGGCGACGGTTGTATATTACCAGTGAGATTCCAATTATTATACTAAATCCGTAGAAGGGTGAATGCTATAAATAAACACATTAAAAAAACGAGTCGCACTCCGGCAGTGCCGGCAGAAGTGAAAACTTAAATATTAACGTTGTGCATATTTGATATTTTGAAATGGTTAGGGAATAATTTTGCACGAATTGCTTTAATAATCAGTATGAAAGTACTATCATTTATGTGGTATAATACAATATTCATTTATTGCGCTATCGTACACAAACATGACAAAACAAACATTTGCATAAGCGCCCTGCGCCGTCTTACGAATTTTAATCTTACGAAATTTTAGGTCACTTGTCACGAGTTTAAAATTTTTTAACCATTCCAAAAAAAAGTTTTCACTTAAAAAAAAATAGCTGCACATGCCACCAAAAAAGGGCATCAGGCCACATTTTTTACTTTTTTTTAGAATGTTTTGTCTCTCGGTCTGGCTGTCTGTATCTTGACTACAATTCACACGAAAACTAAGTAACCGTAACGAGGTTCATAAGTTTTCAAACTTTATGTTCTGCGGAGGACAGAAGGATACTTTTTATACCGCTTAATAAAGATGTTCCTGAGGGAGATTCGTGAAAGTCAAAAGGCAAGTTAAATTTCACATTTTTTGTTTTGTAGTATAAGCTTTACAACCTGTCCCGTATTTTTTATAAATTATTAGTTTTGTAGCCCTTGTCGCCCGAATTGGTACCAACGCCTTACCTATTCCTGCCACCATGACGTCCAATGCTTACCGTTGACGTATTCTGGTTTGGAGGGTTAAGTAGCTAGTAAACTTACTTTTGCTCGAGGCCTAACATCCAGGCTTCAGATTGGCAACACACCATTACCACCTTTGGTGTCTCTAGGCGGCGTGAATTTCTTACCATCAGGAAAACCGTCTGCTTGTTTGCCTTCCATTATCATAAAAAATATAGTAGCAGTATATTATAATTTCCGTGTGTGGATATAGACAAGTTTGTTTTTTAACCAGAATCCTAAACGGGATCCGACGAGAGGGCCAAAGACTGGTTATTAAACGTAACAATAGCCGCTGGAAATATTTTTATGACTATAAGTAATGGTATTATCTTTATGAGTAATGATAGTTGCAGGTAATGTTATCAAAAGGTCACAATGAGACAGCGAAGTTCCTAACTTGAAACCAATTTACGTCTCCAGTTGCAGAATCATCGATTAGACCACTTCGGGTCAGACTATGGCACCTCGGGGAAACTAAGTTTACAGCTTTGTCCTAGTGCGAGGGAAGTTAGAGTGAGAATTCGTGAACAGCATTTATTAGCACTGTTTAGGCCATAGGAGACAGTTTCGAAGTTCAAGTTTTGTAACTATTTTGTTACATGAGACTTATAAAGGAGATGTTACTTACAAAGGAGATGGTACTTATAAAGGAGATGTTACTTACAAAGGAGATGGTACTTATAAAGGAGATGTTTCTTATATCAAAAAGACAATGCAAATATTTAAAGACTTGTCATAGATTAAGTAATGTTATTAACGTACTTTGCAATGAATTACCTTTATACCTACAATTTTAATTGCTGTGCTTACATTACATAATATTATGTTACCCGTTGCTTCGCCCAAATGTTAATGTTATTTGCTCCTCCGAAGGACCATGTCTCGGCTTAAATTCATTCTGACGTGCACAGACAATTTTCAATTTGCCGCCAAATCGTAAAACAAATGACAAATGAATGTAATGTTTACTCAATATTATTGGTAAAGAGTTCCATTTTCAAAATTTAAACTTATTTTTTTAATATAATGCTTTTAAGTTGCCAGTTCTAAAAACTTTCAGTTTGACCCTCGTATATGCTAACCGCTCATAATTTTCACTAAGGACCTCTGTATTTCTAATGTCACATTTATTAAAATAAATTTAAAAAAGAATTGACGTGATGACAGAATATGCATTAAACACAATTTCGTAATTACATAAATAAGTTTACCGGCTACACTACTCTTTCAAATAAGAGTGGAAGTATCTTAACACCCGAATATTTGAAACTGTAGGCATAGGTACAACCACGGCACCCAGGAGTAGCAAAATACACTTAGGCTCACTTGCACATTTCTAAGTTAAATTTAATAGTGAGTTAAACTGTCAAATTTAAAGTTAACCCTAATTATAAGCTAACTAAGAGTTAAATATTTAACCTAGAAACGTTCAAGTGGCCCTAAGTCTCACAATGTATTAGATGGTACACCTATTGCCAACCGGGCACATTCAAACCGAGTGTTTAAACATTAAAACATCAATGATTTCTGGGATCAAACTGATTTTCAGATATAGGTAGATTAAGTAATAAAAAATAGTAGCTTTTACCTTTATGTATTACTTTGTACAAATTTTCGCTACTGTGGTCCAGCAGTTCAGTTGTTGGAATTGACTGCATAAGGTCCGGTTTTGAATCCCGGGTCAGGCAACAAAAAGAAAATTGGGTTTGTCCAAATTTCTAATAAAAAAAAAGTGGCTCGAGATTGGAAATATGGCCGGTCGGCGATAGGCTTGCCACCTATCACACTGTGCGAATTAGTGTCTTCGGCTAGTCGTGGGTGACCTGGTCGTGCCTCTGCCTACCCCTTCTGGGATATGAGCGTGAAGATGTTTTTTTTTAAATAAAATCTTGCATCTTGCAATGTAAATTTGATTTTACTGTCTTCTACTAACTAGATTCTGACACCCGGATAAGAACATATGCTATTTTTTTGTTAAAATTAAGGTAATAGATATAAAAGTTTAATTTAAATTGTTATGTTAAAACAGTTCTCAAAAAATAACGAAAATGGTAGATTAAATGATAGATAACAAAATGTACCTAGTTTTAACTTTTTTAGATTATTGTGCACAGAATTAAAACAAATAAGGCGTGATATCGATCTGCTTTTCACTGCCTTCTACTGACTGATTGAATTCTGGCACCAAAAAAACATAAACTATTTTTTAATATCAGGGGAAAAATTTAAGTGCTTTAATCAAAATTATAAACACAACAACATTACTCAAAATGTTAAAAAGTATTAAATAAAAAACAACTTACGTGTTCCGGTTCGGAGGGTGAGGTAGCCGGTAAACTTATTTTTGCTCGAGGCCTAACATCCCAGCCTCTGGGTTGGCAACGCACCATTACTACCTGCGGTGTCTTTGGGTGGCGTGAGTTTCTTACCATCGGGGAATCCGTCTGCCTGTTTGCCTTCCATTATCATAAAAAACAAGTTACTACGAAAGGGCATTTAAACTCACGTAAATCGTAAATTTCAATGACACTATCGTCATATACACAAAAATTGAGGGTTTTCCTCAACTTACTTTACAGGGATCCATAATCAGATCCTGGCTTGTTGCCAACATCTCGAAGACCACAACGGGAACACGCTTTTTAAAATGAAAAACTAGACTTACTACAAAAAATTAAATTAAAAATTAAAAAAAAAACTCCGACACAAGAACTTAATTTTCCTTTAGAAAAAAAATCGGCTTATCTCCCCACTTTCACCTCCCACAACTTTTAAACGGCTTTTTAATACAAAAAACTAAATTGCAATCACTGCATCCATTCAGGAGTTATGATGCCACAGACAGACACGTCAATATCCATACCTATAACATAAAAAACGGATATTTTAAATCGGAACACAAATAACGGAAACACATTAAACAAACCTCAAAAATATAGTAGTTAAGCATATAATCTCGTTCCTTTTTAACCGACTAAGAAAAAGGAGGAGGTTCTCAATTCGACTGAACGTTTTTTATATGTCTCTTACGCGATTACTCCGTCAATAGCCAACCGATTTGGGTGGTTCTTTTTTTAGATGGATCATGATTCCGAGGTTGTCCCATAGTAATGAATTGTTAAGCGTTACTTAAATACTATTAGTAGGATATTGATAAAGTTTATATGGGACCATTTCGGAACAATTTGCTGTCTTTCGAAATAAATATTATCAAATAGCGACGTGGTACCCAACGAAATAGTTGGAGTTTTACTGTGCTTAATTATGGGAAGTCTGAAAATGAACTTTTTTACACAAGAGGAGGCAAACGAGCAAGTGGGTCACCTGATAGAAAGCGATCGCCGCCGCCCATGGCAACACCAGGAGTGTCACAGATGCGTTGCCGACCTTTAAGAAATGGGGACGCTCTTTTCTTGAAGGTTACTAAATAATATTCGTTTGGAAACTTCGGAATTTTGTTTTTAATAGGAATTCCATAACCTTATTAGTAACTATGCAGTTCCTATAAGACAGATATTTTTTTATTATTGTAAAGCTTGAGGTAGCAGCCAGTACAGAAAGGCAGTTAAAACTTAAATATCTGCGCAATTAAAGCTAGATATGAGGAACTAGTTCAGAGCGACAGTCTCGACAATCGCAATAAATGCTACCACGCTTCCTGTAACTATGTTACTCCTCGACAAATGCAATACCCGACGAGCGAACTGCTGCACTAAATGTTAACTGCATTATATGATTCTACAGTTACATTTATAACGTAAATGGAACATTCCAGTACTCTTAAATCTATTGTTAACTGCTCGCGAGAATCGTGTAATAAAATATTGTTAGTTTAAAATTACCTGAGTTTTATGTGAAAATCTCATTTCATGAAATAATTCAGAATTCAGATTTCTTAATCGTATTCCAGGTCTAGTTTGTTGGTCCTCTGTGTAGAATATACCATCTGTCTCCAGTAGGAGTCAGGTCTTCTCTAATACTCCTACCTGTAGGTAACACACCTGACAGCTGGTAAGAGGCGACCATAGGTTAAATGGGCCATTATCAACAATACTACTAGTGGTAAAGCGCTAAGCATCAACTTGTCTGGGCATTCTTACCTATTCCTGCTTTTATAGTGATAGTGTTTGGCCTTGTCGTGTACCGGTCTGGAAAGTTAGGCAGCCGGCAGACTTGCACATCAGGTCTAATATCCTATAAATTATATGCCACAGTTATCTTTTGTTGTTTTAACGATAAAAAACTTAACAAATGTCTCTAGAGTCTAGCCACATTACGCGACCGGATCTAATTTCAAAGTGAGCAAACTATAGATTACGTTATGGTTGTCAGTCTATTATAAATATTGATACTGAAAATATTTTAATAAATATTCTGATATGTTTTGATAGCCTCGTTGTTGTTTAGAGGTCAGCGTACACCAACTAATCGCGAAACTTGAGTTCGATTGCCGACGGGGTCAGGTATTTATGTGATGAACATTTAAATATCTTTATTTCAGGGCCTGGTTATATAGCAATTAATTCTCGTATCTATTTAATTATTTCGGTGTATTAGTATCGTTGAGTAATCCTATATTAATTATGCTTGTAAGCACAATAGCCTGTCCCTGTCGTAAATGAAACCATAATTGCGAAATTGATTGGAGAAGCTAGGTGTTGAAACCCTCAATAAACGCGGAGGTAAAATATAACTATTGATCCAATGCTGTCGGTTACCTATATTACTTGGAATAGTTCTTCAGTGAATTAAAAACTATTTATAAAATTAGTTCTCGCCATTGATCTCGCTTTCGTTGAGCTTCTCCGAGGAAATGATGACTTGTAGTCGGTAGCAGACTTTCACACAGAACAGAGCTTGAAGTTTCAAGCCCATCACTTTGATGTGTGACTTTTCTCTACCGTGCGATTCTGAAAACATTTCTTATATCGTGCAACCGCATTATGGAACCAACTACCAGTGGTGGTATTTTCAGACGGATGCTACCTTCAAGAAAGAGTTCACTCATTTTAAAAGGTCGACAACGCATCTATGATAATTTTGGTATTGCGTGGGCGGAGGCGATTGCTTCTCATCAGGTAATCCGCTTTTATGTTTATCTTTGATAAAAATAGCATATTCTCCGTAAGTTAGAATTTTTACACAAAAGGCCTATGCTTCATGGCTGGTCTTTGTAAGAGTCGCGTATAAATTACCATGAAGAATTCCATCTGCTTGTTTTCCTAGCCAAGTTATAAAAATGTATGTATAATTCATAAAGTCGTAATTGTTTAGCATGTTCAGCTTTAGCTACATAACATGGTAAGAATTAGCATAGTAAACAAAAATATTACAATCTTAATAATTTCAAAATGGTACGTTCTACGATGTCTGGAAAAAAGTTTTACACCTTCCATGCAAGGTTTTGGTGGATTTGACAGAAAAGATGGACGCAGTTTCTTTTCCTATCTGTGTAATCGCCTCTGTGGTCCAGCGGTTCAGTTGTTTGACTCGACTGCATGAGGTCCCGGGTTCGAATCCCGGGTCGTGCAACAAAAACAAAATTGGGTTTTTCCAATTTTCTAATAAAAAAAAATGTTGCTCGAGATAGGATATGTGCCCGGTTGGCGATAGGCTTGCCACCTATCACATTGTGGGACTTAGTGTCTTTGGCTAGTCGTGCGTGCCCTGGTTGTGCCTCTGCCTACCTCTTCGGGGATGTGGGCGTGAAGATACTTTTCAATTTCTTTTCAGTATTGTTAAATTTCGTGTATATGTAGAATAAAATTAGTCAATTTCAGTGGCATTTTGTTCAGTTAAAATAATGACGTAAAGTATACCTCTTAGCATATCATGTGTTTTCTCGATACCCGCGTAACCAAATCTTACTTACTTAAACTAAAAGAAGTAGTTAGACGATCGGAGGTTCAGTTAGCTGAAAAAGCAGCCCGGGATGTAAAATATACTCGTAGCATAGTGTAGCCACATGCTATATCCCAAAGTGCTGGCACAAAAAGACTAGTAGTCTTCTTCTTTATTAACTTTGGGTAGGATTATGACGCATTATGACACATTTTAAATAATTCATAGCCAATTTTGCGAAGTCGGGTAGTGACTTAATGCAAATAATGAAACTAAACTAATGGCAAATGCTCACGCTCATACCAAAGTCTATAAAAACCCTTCCAAGCAATTAAAATGTACTGTGAAGCTTCATCTATGAGTTAGCTCGCTTGATCCAATATTAAACATTTAAATGAGAGAGCAGTGCCAATCTAAAAAGCGCTATGAATATTCAGCGGGCCAAAGTCGGCAGCATCAAAGGCTTTTATTAGATCACAGGATCGTGACCCTACAAGGGCCGGCCACTTCAGCTATATACTTTGTTTCTACCTGCTTACGCATTATTTTAAGGCAGAATTATTTCCCATGATTGACCTTGACATTGGAAAAACATTTATTCTATTTTAACCTCCGACGGAAAACGAAGAGTGTTATAAGTTTGAAATGTCTTTGTGTGTTTCTGTCTGTCACATCATAATTCTTCAGTGAATGGGCGGATTTGAATGCGGTTTTTTTTTTGGTTGGAAGCTGACGTGATTGAGATGGTTGTTAGCTAGTCAGCATTAGCCATTGCCGGATTTTCTTTTTAATGCTGACTTTATTGTAAAAGCAGTACGTAATACCACAAAATGTAAACATATGGTTTGGTAATACGGTTAACATAAATACGAGCGAGCCACATTTAGCTTTTGCATTAACTCCAGATGTAATGTAGTCAAAAATCATCTCGATCACATCAACTTTTAGGCAGGAATCCGTATCGAAATCGTTCCATTCCATTACCGTTGCAAAAGAAAAAGTATCTTCACGCTCATATCCCGTGGGTATACGTGGTAGTTTACGGTAGATAGGGATAAATTAATTTACATTCTAAAAATTGTGTGTATTAATAAATAATCATGTAATCTCAAAACAAACAAAAAACAGTGTGTAAATAGTAAATCGTGAATAAATACTTAAAAACATATTAAAATATTTGCACACCACATGTTGGTAGAATATGTAGGAACGCTTAAACAATTTTGTAACATCTTTGTAACACTCATATTCCGCAAATAAATATTTTTTTCTTTTCTTCTTTCTTTTCTTTTCCCCAAGAAAAAGGCAGAGACACAGCGTGGGCACCACGACTTGCCGGAAACACTACCTACCTCTCAGAATGTGATATATGGCTAGTATATCGCCAACCGAATACATATCTAATCCCAGGCAACGTTGTTTCCTATAAGAAAAAAACATATTTTATTTTGAAAAAAGACATATTTTATTTTTGTTCCCCGACCCGGAGATCGAACCCAGTACCTGAAGTCAGGTGCACTACCGGAACGGTGTACCATAGAGGCAATAAATAAATCCTAAAATAAATTATAAAATATCGCTTCGTTGGACAAAAGAAAAGAGAAATATTAAAATGAAATTCAATAATATAAAATTCTGTTGCGATTCAAACTAATTCAATTCAATTCAAAATAATTGCCTAAATGTAAAGGCAGGAATGCTGGTTATAAATGGTTTTATAGATAATTCTCAGTTTTTAGTCAGTAACCTTTTCATTCTTACTTAATTTTAACTTAATTGTCATGACAGATGTAAAATAAGCCTTTATTTTGCTAATTCCGCGTAAGCAGTGTAACTGTTGTGGCAAATAATCCTCCAAACGACACAATGTGACAAGCCTAACTGACGTTCCCACCACCCACCTCCGCGACCAGCAAAATAGCTGAATAAAGGTTTATTTTACATCTGTTATAATGGATTTCAGCAAAGTAACGACTGATTCAATAAAATAATTGTCATGAATTTATCATTTATGGAGTGGAAATTAGAGAAATGTGAATAAATAAATATCACCAAAAAAATAACACAAATATATCTAACCCTGAAGTTAGCAAATTCTGTGCCTGGGTAATGAGATAACTCAACGATACTCATACACAGAAACACATTAATTTATGCCAGAACAAATAATTAAGAACAAAAAATTATAAAATTAAAAAGGAAACCCTATTTTTAGCCTACCGAAGCTATAATGAGTAACTTTGTAGATAATGTGTAACTCGTATTATATTTTAATTATTCACTTATCCTATTAACTAGATGTCACGCATTTTAGTCATCAGTTTCCAGCAGTTACGGCTGGGTAAAATCACATCCTAGAGACATATTACCATTGAAACGATTTTCACAAAACATGGGCGATATGTTTTTTGAATAATTAGCTACAAATATTAAAAATAACTAGTCAGAATAGACAAAAATCCTGAAGGAAGTTGGAAAGAGTCTTCCAATCGGCGACATAGAAAAGATATATTCCAACATAGATACAAAGTTTGTTAAGTGTGGAAGCCTTTCGCCAATAGGTATTTTCCTCGAAGATTGTGTTTGCCGTGCACTAGAGCCGTCACCGTAACGAGCGGCTGTCGCGCAAGTAAACACCCTGACGAGTCGGTAACGGCCTCGGTAATTGTTTGTATTGGCAGCTGCACTGGATAACGGAGACGCAAGAACATGTTATTACTAAAATAAATTGTTTTACTACAGGAAAAACGCTTTTTTTGCTTTGAGTCCTCTAAGTGGAATAGACCATACACCTCTCTCCCAAACTCTTAAAACGCGAGAACAGGTTTAATAGGCTATAACAAACAGGGCCCTGTAGTACCGGGCGACGAATAGAGCTACGTATTTGCTATTCTTCCGGCTTTCGCAATGGGTTGAATTCCCGACGGGGACAGACATATGTATGATCAATCTGTATTTCAGGTTATGGCTATTTATTCCGGTATCTAAATACATATTTCCATGTATTAGTATTGCTACTACTCATGACAGACAAGTTGCTGCACTCTAACACCAGTGGCCTTATTGGTAATGTTAAATACTTTCCCTTTTTTAAATTTGTTTTTAGTAATATTTTTGTAGATTTGTTACATAAGCAGTGATTTTCTCTGGATTTTAATTCATTTGTGTGTTGCTTAGATGTTAGTTAATGTATTGATTTAGACTTTGTAGTGTATTTTCTTTTTGTATAGTTGCGTATTTTATATTTATTAATATAGTTCATATATTTTAAGTTTAAGATCACTGTACTAAGTTTATGTTTTTTTTTGTTTTCAGTTTGTTTTTAAGTATTGTTTTTTTGTAGTTTTTTAAAAATATTGTGTAAAAAATAATTAACAGGTAGTTGTCAATAAGGAAAGTTTAATGCCTTCTTTCTGTTGTGATAATGAAAACTTTTTATCTTGCTCCTCTGCTGATGAAGAGTTTTTTAGTGCTTCTAGTAACTCATCCGACATCTCTTCTAACGAGGAAGATATCTCTAGTATATTTTCCCAATATTCTAACAACCTCAACATAGTGCATATTAATGCGCAGACTATTCCAGCGCATTATGTTGATCTTTTAGCATCCTTTTGCAATTCCAACATAGACGCTATCCTGGTATCTGAATCTTTCCTCAAGCCTTCACTCTCATCCCTTCAATTCTCGCTTCCAGGTTTTGTATTAATTCGAAATGATCGTACAGGTAAGGGGGGTGGGGGGGTTGCCATATATTTACGATCTAATATTCCATATAAAATCATTGCGTGCTCTCCTAGTTTATTCAATAACTCAGCTGAATTTATTTTTTTGGAAATTTTTGTTAATCATTCTAAAATTGTATTATCGGTTTTTTACAGTCCCTCTTTATACATAGATTATTTTGATACGCTAGAAAATGTTTTGCACGTTATTTGTCCTACTTACACTGACATTCTTCTCATGGGCGATTTTAACACTTGTCTTTTGAAAAAAGACAAT
>NJDC01002714.1:199088-214848 GCA_002245475.1 Calephelis virginiensis
TTTGCTATTCTTCCGGCTTTCGCAATAGGTTGAATTCCCGACGGGGACAGACATTTGTATGATCAATCTGTTTGTCAGGTTATGGCTATTTATTCCGGTATCTAAATACATATTTCCATGTAATAGTATTGCTACTACTCATGACAGACAAGTTGCTGCACTCTAACACCAGTGGCCTTATTGGTAATGACTTATATTTTAACCTGTTTCACGTGTTGTTTGGTAGAGAAGCAGATGGTTTTATCTACTTAGTGGGCCCGGACCAAACACGGAGATAATTAATATTTATTTCCTAATTATATACTGTCTACTAATACTTACTTCTTTTTTAAATTTTGGAAAAATTGTTGATTGAATACTGCTAACTGATTGAACCTAATCTGCTATCCAGGCCCACTCATAGCAGATTAGGTAGATTCGGGCGGTAAAGTTTTACGTCAAAATCAATAGTGAAAAACCGTATCCAACGTCAAAATGTTATAATTATTTACGGCCAATATTAATAATCAATCCTAATCCAAAACTCGCTGTCCAAGATTGATATTTTGATCCATTTTTATGTTATCGCTTGCCAATAATATATCTGTGCACAGGATAAATATGAGAATGAGGTATAGGATAGGCCGGCGGATACGCAGCTATCTAGATTGCTTGAAACCCATTAGATTGAGATACATTATTAACATTGGCCGTTAGTAAGACTTATCACTATATGAACCTTCAAACGACAGTTTAAGTAACAATTTTGTTTGATAGGATTAAGAAATAAAATAAACCTCAGACAAAAATCAGTCTATACATTCCTTAAGATTCAAGTTTGCCTAAGATTTGTACATCAGTGGGTTTTCTGTACAAAATAATTGCTTTCACTATGTATTTTTATTTAAGCACTTGCCCTGTGCTTGGGATAAATTTTCTATAAATTTTAAAGAAAGAAAAAATTTCGCCCCAGACAGGATTTGAACCTGTAAACTTTCGTCTCAAGCTGACGAATGCTCTAACCAATTGAGCTACTGAGGATTCAAGTCCCGTGGCGAAATTTTTAATTCCTTTCTAATCCGTTAACGCGGGTAGTTATGTCCTATAGATTTTCACTTTCACTATGTTAATACTTGACAAAAATTTCAACTAAATCCTTATTAATTTGGAACCTCTCCAAAATTGATGAAATAAACATTTTTAATCCTCTTTATATCAAAATATTTAACATCGCCAAGTGTTTGATAAACATAATTAACATTGGAACGCATGCTGATGTTCCTTATTCGGCGACACTTCAAGATGGCGAAATTTATTTGTGTTTAAATTAAATCTACTGCTATTGTTACGCCTTAAGTATGAATTAATCAATTTAAACATTTTTTTGTTACCTTATACAGGGGCTTTTTAAAAACTAGCTGGTAACTCTTAAAAATAGTCAAATATTACACATATCTTAGACAGATTAGTTACTAGCCATTTCCCCGCAACTTTGCCTGCTTGTAATAGAATTTAATATTATATAATAGAATTTTGTAGTATGTGTAATGTTTTCTTATTTAATGAACTTTATAAGCATTGCTATTAAAAAATATTACTATTCCGCTCTTCTTCTACACATCCTATTAATATTATAAATACGAAAGTTTGTAAGTATGGATGTTTGTTACTCTTTCACGCTCGAATGGCTGAACGGATTTGTCTGAAATTTGGAAGACAGATAGATTGTGACCTGGATTAACATATAGGCTATTTGTAATCCCGATCGCACATCGGGTTTCTGTGAAAACGCGGGCGAAGCCGCAGGTAGCAGCTAGTAAATTTCATACTCCTCCGTTCTCGCATTTTCTTAAAAAATGGTCCAAAGTTTTTGTTTCACGAATTAATATTATGATGAAAAATGTGTAAATACATTGGTTCTTGGATCCGCTTATTTTTCCTTATTTAATAACAGCGTAGACAGTAGATATCAGAAGAAAAACTAATATCCGAACAAGTGATAGGGTAAAGTGATTTGTTATCATCGGCGTCGATCGCATGGGAATCGCGGGATTACAGCCAGGGGGAGAGTTATGGCGGAGGGGAGGCGTCATTTCATCTATATTGTTCATACATCCCTTCCTTCATTTAAGCCAGCCTTTCCCAAAGTGGGCGCTATCGCCCCCTTGTGGGCGCTGGAAGCCTAGAGAGGGGCGGGAAACAAACATGAAAAAATGGTTTTATTGAAGTCCAGGCGAGACATTTATATGTTATTATTGAGGTTTTTGACGAAAAAAACGAGGAGGGGGCGCTACAAAATTACTGATTTTCAAAGTGGGCGTTACATGAAATAAGTTTGGGAATCTCTGATTTAAGCCAATAGCTTTGATAGATCATGTTTACGAATCAACAAATGTTTGATAGCATTAGTCAAATCACAGAATAAGTAACAGTAACAAAACTGGAAACTAACAAAACGCACTTTAAGTATTAGAAAAAGATATATATGGTCGAATTGAGAAACCTACTTTTTAAAGAAGGTTAAAAAGTATCCACTATTCATATGCAGCCATTTGCAACCAAAATTGAATTTTAATAAGTCGATATAAGGTGCATATTGCACTGGGCGGTTCAAATAAAAATTAGAGACAAGACGAAATAAATATTTGTAAACTTGGGTTCAGTGTAGTTGTATTAATATTGTTTATATTGTTTCTTACAGTATTGAATGGCAATCAAGCATGTTATTTTCCTGATATTTAGGAATTGATTATATTTTTTTTCTAACAATACTCAGTGGCAATCAAGCCAACAATTATCCTGATATTGAAAATTACACTCACCCGGATTGGTACCACCGCCTTACCTATTCCTGCCGCCATAATGTCATTACGTGTTCTAGTTTAGAGGGCAAGGTGGCCGGTAAACTTACTTTTACTCAAGGCCTAACACCCCGGCCTCAGGTTGGCAACGCACCATTACCATCTTTGGTGTCTCTAGGCGGCGTGAATTTCTTACCATCGGGAAATCCTTCTGCTTGTTTGCCTTCCAATGTCATAAAAAAATAAACACAATAAATAGGCTTGACATGACTAGCAATCTTGTCGACAGCCAAGGTAGCAGCACTCCGCATGATCGTGTTTTATTTATCGCCTCGTTGGTCGAGTGGCTAGCGTACACGCCTAACTACACTCACCAACCGCGAGGCTCGGGTTCGATTCCAGGCAGGGGCAGGCATCTGTGTGATGAACATTTAAATTTCTGTATTTCCGGTTCTGGGTGTTTATTAAATTTATTCTGGTATCTATTTAAGTATTTCTATGTATTAGTATCGTTGACTAATACCCATAACACTAGCATATAATTTACTTATTTTGGGGTTAGATTCAATTTGTATAATTTGTCCAGAGATATTTATGTTATTTATTATTTATTTATTTTGGATATAGGCATGCTAGATATACAAATAAACCATACAAAAAGTCTACATTTGGAGATATTTATGCTTAGTTAAATATCATATAAATCTTGATGTGTATTTATAGAGTAACTAGGCAGGTCTGGCACTTGATGCTTGCTGTCTACCCCTAAAACCGGAGTAGGAACCTTAAGTTTTAAACTTTATTTATCGGTAACCGTAGTCAGAATCGAAGTCGCAGTGTTTGTTTTATTTAAAAGCCCTTCCCGGCATCAACGTGCTCGAGTTTCATCCAGCGCAATGTAAGAAAAAAAAAGCTCAGCAAAAAAAAGAGAGGTAGAGCTCGGTTTGCATTCGGTAACTTTCAAAAAAGTGAGAACGCGATAACATTGAACGAATAATATAGTGTGAATAAATTTCATAAAACATGTTCCAGGAAAAACGTGTTTTCCGGAAATCCTTACAAGTTCGTAAAATAAATGTTTATCATTTAGAATCTCTATTACATTTGCGAGGTTTCTATAAAAATATTTACTATTTATGAATTCATTATAAACGGCCAAAGTTCAGGCAAAAATTGTAAAAAAGGCATATTTTCGGAGGTTTATAGTGAATTGGTTTCTCCAAATTCAGATTTCTTGTTACCATAGAAACATAAGTATAGTGCAAAAAATACCAATTAGTTCAAAAGTTTCAAAGAACGATATGTTAGAAAGCCATAATCACCGTACGTTTCTATGAAAAAGAAGCCGGGTTGGCCGCTCTTAAAGGCAAATATCACCGGGAGATAGTATCGTTACATCCCGACACTGTTAAAATTGTTTTTAATGTCAAAACAACTCACCTTTATTTGAATAAAAATATAATAATAATAAAATAATAATTGGAATAAATTAATAGACGCTTTTCAGTCTATTTTTTTACCGTATCTTAAAATAACTTCTTAACAAATTTCAAGTTTTTCATGAATTGATATTTAAATATCCTACTTAATATTCAAACACTGATTTATTAAAAATTAGGTCAGTAGGAGTATGAAACCAGTTATTTGTAATAACAGAAGGTAATAATCCTAGTTTTATATAAGTACATAATAAGGGCTAATTTCACCGGTCATATTGAAAACCAAGTTAAGTAAAACTAGTTCCGCAGTTAAGACAACTTTACAATATTCTCAACCCCATCCAATGAGAATCTACTTACAATATCTAATAGCTTAATAATAAAATATTTATAACAATCAAAATTTGTTTGACAATAAAATTGACATGATTGACACTCTGGATAATTGTCTAACGTTTTTACTTTAATTGAGTTTAAATTCGACAGTGAAATCCAGCCTTAGTGTTTCTATGTTGTAAACACACAACGTACATCTTTGTTGAAGTTTAATAATACAAAAAATTGACGTAGACGATAACTCCGCGAAACGATTCACCTGAGACGTGTCTACACAATACAGCAACAAACTTCTGACTCTCACAATGCGATACATTCGTTGTAATGTTAAAATATGCCACTTTTATTTCACTTTTAGGGCCTATTACCACTGTAAACTGTAAAACGGTCGTTTTGAAAAGTATCTACGAATAATTTAAATACATACAAGCGACTGCAATGCTAATTCGTCTAAATTCGTCTGTGCGATGTAGGTTAACAAACCTAGATCTCCCCCGATACCTACATCCATCAACGGTTTGCATTGTATACCTGCTTTGCCAATCTTTTATCTGCCATTGACCACATGACCGAACTTTTTCTCAATATTACGAATTCGGTGTCACGCTCTCATTTCGACCGCATTTATCCTACTCTCATGATTTTTCTGACATACTGAACTCTCATTTCCATACAACAGCGTTAGGATAAGCACAATTTATAATCGGTAAATATTTTTTTCAGTGTACTATTTCTGTAGTAAGCTTATTAGTAATGTAAACTTTACATCTAAATCAACATATTATTAGCACAATACAAATGCCTACATAAACTGTTGTATAGAAGAAAAGTAAAGAACGTGGAACATACTTTTTACCCAACATTTAGTAGGCACAGATTAGTATATTTTGACTAAAGTGTAAAGTTTATTAGATATTATTAGTAGAGTTTTAGTTTGTAGAATCAGAAGTTTGACTCTACATGATATCTAATAACTTTTTGACAGTGCGACTCATATTGGCTCGTCTTAACTACATTTTATATGAAATACTTTTAATAGGATACTCTATTAAATAATAGAAGCATGATCAATCGTTTTACTCTTCAGAAATGAATGCGTTGTCTAGCGCAAAGAAATACATAGGTCAAATTTAAATTGCTTTCGTATTTTCGTCAGTTGAAATATATCTTACACCAATACGCTAGGGCTAACAATACGCTTTGTTTTTAACATAAAGTTTAAGACATGATCTAGATACTAGCCAAACAACGTAAGTGGAAAATGGGACAGTTACATATATATTTAAAAACAAATTGAATGAAATTCAGACCTAGAAATAGATAAATGAAAATCTTGTCGGTAATCGAACCTAGGCCCCGTTGATAATCGATTAATTATTCACATTTTACTTAAAAATACAATGTAGCTTTATCAACACATTAAAGGCAAGACTAGTACTCCACTACTATTAAGGCTCCACTGCAGAATAGACCATCTTCCTTCCTGCCAGGCAGCTGTAAAAGGCGAGTTTACTGTCACTAACATCGTGACATCTGACTAGGTGGTAGAGTTTCGCACCGACTCACCCAGATTGGTACCACCGCCTTACCTATTCCTGCCGCCGTAACGTCATGACGTGTTGTGGTTTGGAGGGTAAGGTAGCCGGTAAACTTACTTTTGTTCGAGGCCTAACATCCCAGCCTCAGGTTGGCAACGCACCTTTACCATCTTTGGTGTCTCTAGACGGCGCGAATTTCTTACCATCAGGAAATCCGGCTGCTTGTTTGCCTTCCTATAACATAAAAAAAATAATGGTTTTTCCAATTTTCTAACAAAAAAAAAACGTTACTCGGGAGTAGATATCTGCCCGGTTAGCGATAAGCTTACCAACATCACATTGAGGGACTTAGTGTCTTCGGCTGGTCGTGGGTGCCCTGGTTGTTCCTTCGAGGATATGGGCGTGAAGAAACTTACTTTTTTTTTGTTTTGGTCTGAAGACTAGAGTAGGGTTAGTACCAGATAGTAATCATGGATATACCGCCGCTTATATACTGCTTAGAAGAAAATAATATTCTCTAATTCTCAATATGAATCCTTTCACCACCACAGAAGCTTGCGTTATCTTTCTAAGCTAGTATAAAGGAAACGATCCCGGCCTCAGGTTGGCAGCGCACCTTTACCACTTTTGGTGTCTTTAGGCGGCGTGAATTTCTTACCATCAGGAAATCCGTCTGGTTGTTTGCCTTTCAATATCATAAAAAAAATGTTAATATAAACTCTCTGAAACTTTAACATAAAAGTATAGATTTAAAATACATTACGTACGTACGTTTCATTCGTCAGTGTGAAAAGGTCTCACAATAGTATCCCCATGTAAGCTACTCCAGATGAATTATTAAAACAACAAAATCCGATTAAACTTGCTCTTAACCAAAACCTACAGCTCTACGGAGTTTCGTCCGCATTTTTCCTGCTACTTATACCACTGTAAGAGGATTAAAACTTCTCTTCTGTCCGTGCGATTTTACTACGACTAAATACCTATTAAAGAGGATTTTAGAACCATCTTAGTAATACCCTAGTCTTCCTACTGCATCAATATTCTTTTTCGTTTAGTCGACGATATTTCTAATCCTTTTTGACAGATTTTGATTAATCTTAGCTTCAATTTTAAATTATTTATCATAAAAGATGTCCTACGGATTTTGAACCTTTGTTTTAAAGACAGTGAAATAAAATCTACCTTCAAAACTGTAAAAAAATCTCATCGGTGGATTTTTGTTACTCAGTACCAGTAAGTAGTATAAAAAAGAAGAGTGGTCACTCTACTTTAAAATCGTTAAATAAGGAAAGTGGCGCCACTGTTAGTTGTCGTACAAAACATTAGCGATAAAATGTGACTAGCCTTTATTCACATGATTATTTTTGTCTTACTCTCGTCGTGGGGTACTGTTATTAGCCTGCATCGGGCGCACAATGCGCTAGGTGCCGTGAAGAAATCGGCAGAGGAAACGTCCGCCTCGGAAAAATACGTTGCGACGCGTCATCTACAACTTAATACTTTCTAATTTTTTGACAATGACTCAGCTAGGTTTACAGCCACAGAATCGCATGTTATGAAAATTAAAAATTCTAAGAAGAGGCACATAATAACAGTAACATTGCGTAATTTGAGCAAATACTAAACCAGAACCCACGGGCTATTAACGGTAAGCGGATAAAATCATTCAAAATTAATTTGTTTACTCAACGACGAAATTGATTTATCATTTATTCATCAACAAATACCGGACATAATTAATAGCAAAACAAAACATGTTACGCGATTTAACGCTCTCTGATTGGTAGATTTAAAACTGAATTTGCATGTAGCCAATCAGGTAACAGACGCTTGTTTGCAGGCAGCCATTTTAATTATGTTCTATTTAAATTTGGAACGAGTTGCGTCCGTTAATCAAGGTCGGCGTTGTTGATTCATGTAGTTTAGTATGCAAAAGTAAATTATGCTCAAAGTTTTGAAGTTTTCTCTGTGAATTTTAAATTGAAAGAAACAATGATGTAGATTGGAACGAATTCATGATTTACTTATTACTAAAGCTTGTTTCACACCAACCACATCCACATTACAACCACACCACGTGGTTAATTTTATATTGAAAGTAAACAGTTAAATTTACATGGATTAAATAAACGATAACATAACGCAACAGAACAGCGATTTATTAATAAAATATAAAAAATCGTAAGAGCTCAAATTCGAAGACCAGAAAAAATTCAAACCTTTTGATTTTTCTTATTTTGAACTTTGAACTTTTGAGTTAGATAAACTAGAAATGGCTGGCTTTGTTCTACTATACTTCCTTTACCTTCTTTTAATTTTGTATCTGAGGTCCCTTAAGTCTCTCAGGTCTCTAAGGATAAGCTGTGGTGCGGCGATGGGTGCCTGTCTTCCGAGGCTTTCTGTGCCATACTCATTTTACCCGGCTACAGCAAATTGTTATTTTAGTCAGGACACTAATATTTTATTTACTATATCACTAACGACTATGGTAAAGTTGTTAGTTGTTTGTAGATATACATACGTATTCTAAAATCTCTGCCATTAGATAGCAATGCACCAGTAACATATATGGTGTCTAAAGGCAACGATTGTCTCTTACCATCAGAAGAGTTACCCGATCGTTCGGCTACAGAAAAAAAATGATACTACGAAATACTAATAGGGTTAGTCTTGAACATCGATTTTGTTCAAATAGTAAATCAGAATCGGATTTGTGTCATTTTGTATTCTTAAACACAATATTAGCGAATAGCTTAATTCTTAAAATTCAACATAGTTATTGTTAAATTACTGTATTTTAATAGCTGAATGTTAGTATTTCTCTAGTGTTATGTTCAAGATTTTAAAATTCAAGAATCAGATCCGAAGTTCCAATTGTCATGAAATCGAGATTCAAGAGTAACCCTACAGTTCTGCGAGTAGCTTTTAGCAAAACGCATTACATGGTTGTGAATTACCTTATTAAAATTTAACCCGTCACTGAAAGGTGTGGTTTAAAACAATGTGCCCGCTCGAGGTTAGCAGCGCCGGGTTAATTGGCCTGGGAGTTAAATTGATAGCATCTTTCATGAAGGCTTTTGATTAATGTTTCCTCTCATGTCGGCTTTAACATGAGTTTCACGGTTGTATGCTTAAATATAGGGATGTTTTCATTTCATCAGTGTTCTAGGAAATAATTGGCTATTTGACAGTTTAACGGAAAATTATTTCAAAATAAATGTTGACCCCCTTTGCCAAGACGTTTGTGTTTATCTTTATACCTACCCATCGATATTTGCGACCATCGTGTTCGATTTTTTTTCTGAAAATTATTTAAAAAAGTATTGACCATCTTGGCGAGGGTGATTACACCATGTTTGATTTTTTTATTGGAAATTATATAAAAGCCTCTGTGACTTGACTTTTGAGGTCCCGGGTTCATGAAAATAGAAAATGCGTATTCAATTTTCTAATAAAAATATCGTTGCCCGGGATTGGATATGCGCCCGGTTGGTGATAAACTTGCCACATGTTACATTGTGTCTTCGACTAGTCGTGAGTGCCCTGATTGTGCCCCTGCCTAAAAAAAATATATTAACTGCTTTAGTCAAGTTAGTTTTTACATCTACCTATTGATTATCTGCGACCATCGTGTTAATTTTTTTTATCCGAAAATTATATAAAAATATAATATTAACAGCGTTAGCGGGGTTAGTATTTACCTATTATTTACAAGCATCGTATTGTATTTTTGCGAGTGCACGAACTTATGTGAATATTAGATATACGTATTACTGAGTCTAAATATTTATTAAATTTAATATCAGTTTAGAATCAGTAGTTTAGTAGTCATATCTGTATTTATAATATGTTTTAATACCCATATCATTAACAAAGAATTTGCTTACTTCTGGGTAACATCAGTTCGTAAAATTTGTCTTGAAGATATTTATTTGAATTATTCATTTTTATGTTATATACATCTTTTTTTTACAGTATAGCGTTATTTATTTAATAAACATACCTTTACTAAGTAGTACGAAATCAGTCCGTCACGTGACATTTGTTATTTTTGACGTCATAATACAAAAAAAAACAAAAGTTTATTCGTTAACACTCATCTGAACTCCTTCGCTCATAATGTTGTAATAAATAAATATCCCTTGAAAGTTACACAAAACTAAATTATATGCTTGTTTTATGGTACTAGTCAACGATGCTAATACATAGAAATACTTAAATAGATACCAGAACCGGACATGCAGACATCTAAATGTTCATCACGTAAATGTCTGCCCCCGTCGACACTCAGTCCTCGAGCTCCTCCTCGAGCAACGATCTCCTCGTTGGTCTAAAGCAGCCTTTCCCAAAGTGGGCGATAACGCCCCCTTGTGGGCGCTGGAAGCCTAGAGAGGGGCGGTATAAATCTTGAAAAAAATGTTTTTTTTAAACTAGGCGCAACTAATATGTTTTTGAGGTTATTGACAAGAAAAAAACGAGGGGGGGGGGGCGCTGCAAAACAACTGATTTTCAAAGTGAGCGTTACATGAAATAAGTTTGGGAACCTCTGGTCTAAAGGGCTAGCGTACATGCCTGGCTCTGCTAGCTGCTGCTTTACCTGGATTGGTCATTATGTTGTATGAGAGGTTACTTCAAATGTTGAATAATAAACAAAAACTTAGGTTTCTGCCCGTAGTTACATCCAGAAACAACGTCCAAACCATTGGCGGTCAATTCAAACTTTGAAACAAGTAGTTAACTTTGATAAGTTTAAATTCGACTGTGATTTTATAAAATGGACATTATTTTCAGAAAAGAATATCGTTACTCTAAAAGACACGAGTTTATACGTTTAAACCTAGATATATCAATTGCAGACTTGGAAGAAAAAGATATACAAGTATAACATACGTATAATGTAATTGCGTATTACATGTTTTTAGCCGTCGACGGAAAACGAGAGGTGTTATAAGTTTTACTTGTCTGTTTGTATGTATGTATGTGTGTGTGTGTGTATGTATGTCTGTATGTATGTGTGTATGTGTGTGTGTGTATGGTATGTGTGTGTGTGTTTGTATGTGTGTGATCAGATTAGACCGATTGCACTGCGGATTTTTTGTTTGAAAGCTGACGTAATCGAAAAGTTTCATATTACATGCAGGTTTTGTGGAAAGTTTGTTGAAAATTATTAATTTTTGTGTAATTACCAATTATGAATAAATTTGAAGTACGAAACATAATTCAAAATGTAGCATTTTTATTACACTTTATTGAGTGTTTTGTGAAATTAAATGATCATTTTAATAATTTATATAATTGAAGATAGGATTACGCAGAATCGTTTAAGGCTCCCCCAATAATTCGTAGCATAAATCATAAAGATTTAGGGATCATTTGGATGCAGTTTTTCAGGATAATCTTTCGTTTCCTATTCATCCGGGAACAAAGAGACATTACGCGTTATCACCAGTTATTTATCGGCCACGGAGGCACCAAACTCGTTAACACAGCTACCTGTCCTACTATAACTCACCGCGGTCTTAACGACCAGTTTGTTAACTGCTGAATTAATGTTTAAACCATCCTGTGGCATTACGGCCATCGATCTCCGCAAAAGAGCCGGAAATAAACACGCGGCTGATAAACAATTAGCTGCAATTTAAATTTGGTTTCGGATAGCATTTTTAACTCAATATTATTACAAGTTTGACGCATCTGTGTGTGTGAATGTGTGTGAGCGTGTGCATTTGTAGCTTCATAACTCTTTAACAAATGAACCAATTCCGATGTAGATTTTTTTGTTTGAAAGCTATATGAGGGAGACAGATCCCCGTGTGGGTTCGGGCTCCTTTGCAAAATGGAACATCTGCCTTCCTGCCAGGCAGCTCGTAAAAGGCGAGCATAGGCTTACTGTCATTGACACCGTAACATATGACTAAGTTTCGCAACGATTCACCCGGATTGGTACCACCGCCTTATTTATTCCTGCCATCATAATGTCAGTGCTTGCCGTTGACGTGTTCCGGTTTGGAGGATAAGGTAGCCAACTATTGCCAAAAGGGCACATATCCAATCTCGAACAACATTTTTGATCAGAAAATTAGAAAAACCACGTTGTCTTTTAATTGCCCGTTCAGGTAATCGAGCCCGGGATCACATAAAGTCAAGTATAACACCTGGACCGCAAGACCACGGAAAGCAGATAAGAATAACACGATTTTTTTTATGGTTTAGGCTTAGTAATTTATTTCATTTCTTACATTAAAAAACAAAAGATGCTACAAGCAATATGTAAAAACAAACATCAAGTTTGCTTGCTAAAATTCAAGTGATATTTTTGTTTTCTCTACAACCCAGGGATTACTTATAAATAATTGATATAGGTAGGTATGTGGATAAAACCGCTGGTTAGAACTAATACTAATTATTAAAATAAATGTCCTTATTTGCTTGTGTCGTTGATGTGGAGTATTCCCAATTGAGCACCAAGTTTTTGGGCACCTATGCTTTGAGCACCTATGATATTCCCGTTTGAGCAATGAGTTAGTGATCAATGTAATGGTGCCCAAAAAATAGTTGCTCAAACGGGAATATTTCCATTGATGTTAGTGGACAATGATAACACATTAAAATACTTAATTATATTACCAGAGTGAATTTAATAAAAACACTCTGACTCAGAAAAGCAGATATTAGCTATTTGCTCATTACACTATTACACAATTCCCCGTCGAGAATCAAACCATAATCCCTTGGTCTGTCGTTAGAGAGGTGTGTATGCTAACCCGTTGACCAATGACATCAAAGCGGTTATACCATTTCTGGCTGTTTGTCATCTAATCCATAATATTTATCTAAACTGTAGGATTACTCTCGAAACTCGATTCATGCAATTGTGGAAATTAGAATCGAGGATGTCATTTTAGGTACCATTGAACACAATACTGGCGAATCATTAATATTTAGTTAATAGTAAACAACAAATTATTATGTCGCATTCGTTGAATTTATTTGTAACTAAATGTTAATAATCTAATTACTTTATTCAAAACTACCTGAAATGACATATACGATTCAAATTCCCAATTCGCATAATATCGAGATTCCAGAGTAACCCTACAGGTTTGATAGACTTAATTTTTTTCCAGTAATGTCAGAATGGATGTAAGAAAAGAGGAATATAAAAAAGACGAAGTAAATTAAATCTCTTAAGGAATTTTGGTGACTCTCAGATAAAATTAAATAAAATGGATGTATATAAATAATAAAATAAGATTTTGTAAAGGGAATTGGACGCATTACATCTTTGTCTTGGAAATATAAGAGGAAGTTTTGAACGAAAATACAAACGCGTCCCAGTTGGCTTGTAGTATTTTCTTCTAGTATCGCCATAAATAATGATTTTTGTAGGACGTAAAATTTTGCACTAACGGATTATAAACTGCAATAAACTCAAACAAATTGTGTACAAAATTATAATATCTAGACGAAAACCTACATGTAAAGTAGCTAAGAACCATCTCGATTACGTCAGCTTTCAAACAAAAATCCGCATGGAAATCCATTAAAAAAGTATCTGCACGCCCATATCCCTGAAGAAGTAGATAGAGGCACCAGGGCACCCACGACTAGCCAAAAGCACTAATTCCTACAACGTGATAGTCGGCCAGCCTATCGCCACATGTATACAATCGTGAGCAACATTTTTTTTGTTAGAAAATTGGAAAAAAAATCTCTTTTCAACCCATTCATTTGTTCTAAAGTTATAATGCATACACACAAACACACACATACTTACTCACTCACTTACACAGACATGTCCAACTTATAACTTTAATTAATATAAGTTTTTTTGGTTCAAAAACAACTCAAAGCTAAAGCAGTTTTCATTCAAAACGAAAAAACAGTAGTCCAAAATTATAAAACTATCATTGTCAACCTACTTTCACCGTATTTCCTGCACCGGAGTGCCCAGTAAAAGTGTGCCATAAATATATATTTCCAAGATGCGTTCGCGAAAGCTTTTTCCTGTTCACTCATTACTTGTATCCATGTTTTGTTATAAACCGACTATTTTATGAAAATATCGCTCCAATTAACTATGAAGGGACTAAAGTAATCCATACTTATGTTATAAATGTGAAATTATGTTTATTTATTTTTACTTCCATATCGCAACGGAGCGATGTTAAAGTTTAATTAGCTTTTGGCGCCATTAAGAGAAAAATATGTAGTCGCAGATTTTTCGTATTTGTTGAGCTTCGGATACATATTGAGTAGAATTCGTCAAATTCGGTGACAATTTGTACAACATTGTTCAATAAAAGTGCATAAGTGAAGTATTAATAAAGAAATGCGTGTAGCGCATATTTCCGGCACCGCTTTGTCCAATACCCTAACATGACTTTCTATGACGACTTATGGCTAGTTTTGAATCATTTAAATAAGATTTTAAAACATACATCTCGATGCAAATTTAATCTTGTTAAATGGCGAATGCTGACGCCATGGCAAAAACTAATGATAGGATGTTATTTCAAGTAAAGGTTACGACATCTAAACGGGTTACCGTAGAAGAAGTGAATATCTACAACACGCAACAACTTTTCAAGCTAATTTTTAATCCTCCTGAATTAGGCAAACTTCAAAGCAAAACAAACAATAGACGAAAAGGTCTAAAATTACATTAGCGAGGGTTAGAGGCAAGTCTCCGCATACAAAAGCAGCAATTAGGAGTCGTGGACTTGAAAGAAATCCATTTCGGCTTTAGAACACTTTGCATTGTTTTCCACCTTGCGGCTTTGTGCTTTGAGGATAACTTAATGGTTCTGTACAGTACTAATGGGTACTCGGGAACAGTATTTGCAAAGTGCGGTTCAATGTTCTTTTCTTTGTTAGCATGTAGGTGATATTATTAAGTGTTAGAAAGAGGTTCGAGTATCTTTACGTCCATATCCCTGAAGAAATAGGAGGGGGCAATCAGGGTACCCCCGACTAGCGGAAGCCTATCGCTACCCGGGCACATATTCCGGGCAACATCATTTTCATAACAAAATTGAAATACAATTTTTTTAATGACATTGGAAGGCAAACAAGCAGACGGATTTCCTGATGGTAAGAAATCCTCGCCACCTAGAGACACCAAATGTGGTAATGATGCGTTGCCGACCAGAGGCCGGCATTTATTTGTCGCCCGACACGGGGATTGAACTCAGGACCTCAAGAAGTCAAGTTTGACGCAAAACCACTAGACCACTGTGCGATCATTCAAATAGTAGTCAAAATATACATACATACACATCTTCATATCAAGTATCTTACAGGGTAGGCAGAGAGTATCAAGTGCTAAATGTCAAGTTCCATGTAGACCTGGCTTCCTCCACATTCACTACTCTTTTCATACAAACACGCCGATTTCGCAGATATTAGACACCACCCTCGCAATATTTTTTGTTTTCAAAATAACAGGCATGTATTTTATAAGATCACACACAAAAACAAATGTGGCTAGGTTTCTGCTATGTCAGGGCGCCATTCGTACAACATTTTTTACTTTTCATCCTAATAAAACGATTCTTATTCCAGCGCGATATCTTTAGGTGTTTTTCTGCGAGAAGTCAATAAAGTGAAATTCTGAACAGAAACAGTACATGACAGTAATGTTCGCGTGGGTAGACACTGAATG
>NJDC01002714.1:217081-234620 GCA_002245475.1 Calephelis virginiensis
CAATAACATACTTGTTCATTTAATGGTTTAACTTAAGACAGCGTGATAAAACAGGAAAGACGGTGCGTAGTGAAAGGATTGGACTTACTAAAAGTCGAAGCCTTTACATACTCATACATAATCATTTTATTTTGATATAAGTACAGGTTTCGCGGAATAACGCCTTCTTCTATCAATTACACGTTCTTAATTTATTGTACTTAATATTTTCAATAATTGAGAATAGTTTCAGGAAAAGTACGCAAAATGCGGATGTTCACTCTTTTAATCATGCGCTAATACTTGAAGATTTTTTTGTAAAAATATTAAATTAATTAAATAAATAAATATGGAATATTTACACAACACACACAATTTGAGGTGTTACAAAAGTTGAATTTAACCCTTGTGTTATGGGCGTTAGTTAACGATTCTAATACATAGAAATACTTAAATAGATACCTGAATAAATTTAAACCTGCAAATATACACACGTTATGTATATATAAATATATTTTAGGTAATCATTAAGTTAGAATTAGCGTGGGTATATTGATACAGTCGCTATTTCCTGATGTATTGATAAGCCCACGCATTGCCTACTTATCTATTGCCTATACGAGTCATGTGGGTAGTGATCTTTATATTTTTGTAAAAATAGACTTTTCCTTGATTTATAGGCATACATTTGCAATCATGGATAATCGTATTACTAGGTGGTAGAGTTTAGCAGCGACTCGTCCGGATTGGTACCACCGCCTTACCTATTCCTGCCGCCATATCGTCATGACGTGTTCCGGTTCGGAGGGTCAGGTAGCCGGTAAACTTACTTTTGCTCGAGGCCTAACATCCCGGCTTCAGGTTGGCATCGCACCATTACCACCTTTGGTGTCTCTAGGCGGCGTGAATTTCTTAACATCAGGAAATTCGTCTGCTTGTTTGCCTTCCAATATCATAAAAAAAAACCGAAATACATTAAATATTCGTACATGTACGTTACACAGGTCTTTTCCTTTTACTAAGAAACTCACTATTTGCACACAACAAAAATATTTTGAAACTAGCTATTTGAACGCAATTTCATCAGCGTAGAATAGTTAAGATTAAAAAAAAGAACCTATTATAGTCTTTATAAGTTGTTGTCTTCTTAAAAATAGTCTTTGTTTGAACTCGAATTTTTAGCTATATGCATATCAAATTTCATCATAATCGGTTTAGCCGATTAAGTGCAACAGACAGACAGGCTTTCGCAGTTATAATATTAAGTACTTCAAATTTTTACCGACTTTTTGTGATAAACCGACAGGAGTGCTACCAACAAAGTAGAAGTACATTTTTAAACCGTCCAGGAACCCATTGAAATAAAAATATAAAATTTCATCCCAATTAGTAATCCAATAAGAGGAAATAGGCGACAAACACACGCAGAGACAAGTTGTAAATGAAAAAATCTCAAAAAATATCCTTGGACAAATCACACGAACTGGTCGAACCTCAATGCTAGCAAATTCTAAGATTGTGTTACGAGTGTTAGTCAACGATACTAATAACAGAAAATACATGTCTCAATTATTTAATTACATTTTTAAAAACTGCTAGCCCAATTTTCATGGGCTTGGTTTTTCAGAACTTTTCTAAATTTGGTAAATTTTCCTATCGGGATAAGTAAGCAGTAAATTATGTTCTCCATTTATTTCTTCTAAAATCAGCAGATATTGATAAATAAAAATGTGTACTGTAGATGAATAGCGAAACTTGATTTGAACAAGATGTAGTTAGCAATGTTCGAGTTATACTTAATACATTTTTGAACACCGAAAACGTGTCAGAAGAATAAAGCTATTTTCTGCTTATGAAAAATTATAGTTGTATTTGGTCACATCTAGTCAAATATTTCCCTTAATATTACTCTCGATATTCGAAGGTAATGTCAAGAGGTGTTTTTGTACGAAAACAGTAATTAATGTGAAGAAACCACAGGCAAGTCTGAAATGATCGTGATATTTGGCATTCGATACTCTCTGTCTGTCCCGAAAGGGGTGGACCAAGGAATATAAACACTCTTTAGCAAGAGGGATGGACATACAAATGATAAATATACATAGTATCATACCATCATCATCCAAAGTTTTCGGGCTTCAATGATTACATAACAGAAAATACCGACCCTGAATTTAATAAATTATCTATTAGTCAGAGATCCGAAGTTAGGTCGACCTACACCGAGCTGATAATAGGATGAAACCGGTTTTATAGCAAATTTAGTACATCAGAAAATATAAAAAATGGGTTGCCTGAAAAAATCATGGATATTTTTATTTTATTTTTTAAAATGTTTTTTATTTATTAATTTGTGCAATATTAAGATATTATCCCGACTTAAAGTAGGAATAAGACGAAGTTGCAGAAGTTTGGTTGCCTGTTGTTTATCTGTATTGCCAGTTATAAACAGATAATTGTCGATGCTAGTTACTTTCACGGGATTGAATAATAGGAAAAAAATATATCAAATTAGGTGAAGATTCATTACAATTTTTATAACAATTTAAGTTGATATTTAGGGTTGCCTGAAAAAAATAGAAATGTTAAAAACTTTTTTTTAATAATTAAAAATTTTCGGTCCAGGATTTTTTTAGGCAACCCATTTTTAATATATTTTCTGATATGCTAAATTTGCTATAAAACCGGTTTCATCCTATTATCAGCTCGGTGTAGGTCGATCTAACTTCGGATCTTAGACCATATGATGACTACCAGCTAAGCAAACGAAAACCTATAAAAGTTTTGAATGGTTTCCGTGAAAGGGCGGTCAATTTGTAGAATTATTTTGCTAGGCAATGAAAATGGGTCAAACATTATCCTAGCATATTATAATTGAAATAATACTGGTAATTATTAGTACTGTAACAACAACATAAAGAAATTAATACATTTGGGATAAGTTATTCAGCAAACAACCTTATGAATAAGGAATGTATACGAGAGGTATATGGGATATGGGTGTGAAGATTTTTTTAAGTTAACAGGATTAACGCAAGGATGAAGAGCAAATGAGTTTTTTTATGATATTGGAAGGCAAACAAGCAGACGGATTTCCTGATGGAAAAAAATTACGCCGTCATCACCAAAAGTGGTACGCACGCACCATGCGTTGCCAACCTGAGGCCGAGATGGATATATCTCGAGCAAAAGTAAGTTTACCGGCAACCTAACCCTCCAAACAGGAACACGTCAACGGCAAGTACTGACGTTATGGAAGCAGGAATAGGTAAGGCGGTGGTACCAATCCAGGCGAGTTGCTGCGAAACTCTACCACCTAGTAGGATGTCACGGTGTTAGTGACGGTAAGCCTATGCTCGCATTTATCTGGCAGGGAAGATGGTCTATTCTGCTAAGAAGCCCGGAGCAACACGGAGAACAAGAAGCCTAAGTAAAATGTTTCAGAACAGGCATTGCTATAAAAACCAACCAAAGCAACAGAAACGACTAGATTTGAACGAATTTTTTATTTAAGTGCGAAATTAAACATCACAAACATATGAATATTAATAACTCATCAAAGAACTCGCGCTTCATCTTTTGATGTGAGAAGCCAAAAATATTAATGGAATAAATTGTTTCTATGAAATATGTATTTATCCAATTGCTTCATATAAGAAATTTTTCGTAAATATTAATAATTTGAGGTCAGTGTGAATGTAAACAGTGAGTAGCTGTGAGATATATCCAATAAATATACACTAGCTTAGTCTGTGACTTTGTTCGCCTTAGAGTTAAATAGTGGGTTATAATACGAGTATGAATCTAAATCCAGCGGCCATTCCTAGATAAACAACATAACCTGGCAGTTAAGTTAGAAATGGTTAATCCTGGTTTCCGCGGAGTTTGTTTTGCTGTTTTTTCTCCTGATTGGCTAGATTTGGAAACGGTGGTAGCTTATGGTAGTTAGGGTTAAACCTAATCAGACTTTCAAAACTTTGTTCAAATATTAAAACATATTTTATAAATCTAAATAATAAATTTGTATAATTTAAAAAATATTTGAACACCACACTGTGCTCGTATATGTTGGTATTAACAAATATCGTGTGTAATAGCTTCTAACACACATATTTATTTATAAATAAATTTCATTTTCAAAAAACCTTCATTTTGCTCTATAGCTTCTTTTAGCTTACAAAGTCTCATTGATATGAGTCTCAACGTTCAAGGAAGCAGCCCGGACATGTCTGTCGTGATTTGTCTGAAAGATTGATAGACGGATATGCATACTCGTTACAAGCTAATTTACAAAAATGCATAGGTAAAAAAATGTGCTAACCATAAGAAAATATCAATGAATAAACTGTCATTAAACTAAAAAAAACATGCTTTTTTATTTAGCTAAACTGAAAAGTAGAAAAATCTGAATTTTGAAAAATTTAACGATATAAAAAAATACTGGTTGCACACCAGAAGTGCCGGTAAAAGTGAAAACTTGAATATTAACGTTGTGCATTTTTGATATTTTGGAATGATTTGGGAATAATTTTCACGAATTGCTTTAAGTATCAGTATGAAAGTACTATCATTTATGTGGTAGAATACAATATTCATTTATTGCTCTATCGTACACAAAAAGACAATACGAACATTCTCGCAAGCGTCCTGCGCCGTATTATTCGCGCAAGTGCCTGGCGCCATTTTACGAATTTTCGTCTTACGAAATTACAGGTTTCGGGTACGACTCGTACCCGAAACCTGTAATCGTACCGTACGAGTTTAAAAGTTTTACCCATTCCAAAAAAGTGCGCAACGCCGCTAAAGAAGTTTTCACTTAATCTCTTTTTTTTAACTTCATTTAACAATCTGTTAAAGTATTTACAATAATTGAAATCTAGAACCCACGTTTTTTTGCGATAAGATGTTTTTATATAAAGAAAAATATCTTCCACAAGTAACAATACAAATGATAGTTACAAAAGTTTCACTACAAGTAATTTAATGACAGGAAACCGTATAGTTTTATGTTTTTTACGAGTTCAAAGCTCATGTAATTTGTTAGCAAAACAAAAGGGATGCTAGGCTGATTTGGTATGAGCGGTAAAATTATTTTATACTTTCAGAACAATAGCTTTCCACTCATGCATAATAAAGTACAAGGGCATTCGTGGCTCCAGAGTTTTTGTGCCTCTCTTATTCATAAGGTTGTACGCTGAATAACTTATCCCAAATGTATCAGTTTCTTTGTGTTTTTGTTACAGTACTAATAATTACTAGCATGATTTCAACTATATGCTAGGTTGCGGTAGCGGTTGAGGTGTTGAACTTGACTGCATGAGATCCTGGGTTCGAATCCCAGGTCGGGTAACACAAAGAAAATATGGGTTTTCCAATTTTATAATTTAAAAAAAAATTGCTCGGGATTGGATATGTGTCCGGTTGGCGATAGGCTTGCCACCTATCACATTGTGGGACTTAGTGTCTTCGGCTAGTCGTGGGTGCCCTGGTTATACCTGTGTCTACCTCTTCGGGGTATTTTATATGCTAGAATAATGTTTGATTTATTTTCAACCGCCTTTCACTGAAACCAATCAAAACTTCTGAAGGTTTCGTTTGCTTGGCTCGTACTTAACAAAGATAAATTATTAAATTCAGGGTCGATATTTCCTGCTATGTAATCATTGAAGCCCGAAAGCTTTGCGAAGTGATAGTATTATACTACGTGTTGGTTTATTGGTTGCACGAGTTTTAAACTGCAAATATTCACTTGTTAGTATTAAAGAAAGATTTGTTAATCTCTAGTCTAAATACAATGTACAGTAATAAAATATTGATGTTGTTCATGTTTGATAACGTTATGGACATGACAACATGGTATGTGTTTTTTTTAACTATAACGGATAAAGAGAGGTGTTCTTTACATTTCTGTATGTGTATGTAGGTTCTTAATATGTAATTTTAAGCGTATGGAATGAATTCGATGCGGTTTTTATTTGTCAGAAAGCTGACGTGATCAAGATTGTTTTTACGTAAGAATATAATATTTTTACTAGGGAAAAATTATTTAATAAGCATTTAATTTATGATTATATTACTACAGATTAGGTATAGACAAACATGCGCACGCTGCACAGCTTACTATAGCAAAAAGTGTCGTTACAACTTTTGGTGAGATTTTTTTCCGTCTAGCCTCCTTTCACAACGCGCAAAAAGGAATTTCGTTCCAAACACTCCACGTGATTTAGGATGGAGTGGCGATGAATCTTAAATACATATTACAACACAATATCAATTTTAATTAAAAATAGTTTTAATTTATTTGAGTAAGTTTTATATAAATAGCTGATACAACAGACGTCCTAACTATGAGTATAGAATTAAATAACTAATTAATTTTACAACAAAAAAATTAACACATACTTGTTTTATTAAAC
Source organism: Calephelis virginiensis (assembly GCA_002245475.1). Taxonomy (NCBI): domain Eukaryota; kingdom Metazoa; phylum Arthropoda; class Insecta; order Lepidoptera; family Riodinidae; genus Calephelis; species Calephelis virginiensis. The sequence continues at coordinate 223,477 of NJDC01002714.1, forward strand.
ACTGTTTAAAATTTGATTCTCAGCCAATAACATGCTGAGACGTCATCTATGTGTGCCATTTTTATCGTTGGATGACAAATTTAGACAAAGCTTAGTTAAACAGCGTTTTTTTGTGATAAGGAAGATATATTTTTTAAGATGAACCTCCTTCTCCTAGTAATTAAAATATAAAAAAAAGAATTAATGGAACCATTCCACCCAGACATGATGCGATGACCAAATACCATTTCAAAACATTATTTAAAATATCAATGGATGTAGTTCGAAGTAGGCAGTTATAATTGCAAATAGTGAAAAAAACGACGGGTTGCACTCCGGGTGCCGGCAGAAGTGAAAAGTAATAATTTTGCACGAATTGATTTAAGTATCAGTATGAAAGTGCTATCATTTATGTCGTAAAATAAAATATTCATTTATTGCGCTATAGTACACAAATATGACAACACGAACATTCGCGCAAGCGCCCTGTGCCGTTTACTAATATTCGATCAGGTCACGTGTCCTGTCCTGCGAGTTTAGAAGTTTTTACCCATTAAAAAAAGTGCGCAACGCTGCGAAAGAAGTTTTCACTTCAAAAATATTTTAAATTTACGCTATTAAGTATAACTCAAAAACCACAAGCTAGGTTATAATAAAAGTAATATGGCGCCAATTCGGAAACATCATATATCGTTGTAAAAGAAAACCATCGAAATCGGTTAGCCATTGGTCTAATAATCACGTAAAAAACTTAAACAAAAAAACATGCAGTCGAATTGAGAACTTCCTCTTTTTTAGAGTCGGTTGAAATAGGAAATTAAATCAGAAAATAGTGAAACCAGATATTAAATATCTTCGCCGTTGTAGAGTGTTAAGTTTTAACTGTACGGCTTGAGATTACCAAAGTTTAACCACTTCGGGCTCCCCTTTGAAAAGTTTAATTATTTCTGAGAAAAACTAACGCAGTAACGCAAAACTGGACGAACGAGATTGAAGATACCTACCGTTCATTCTAACTTTTAAATGGATTGAGAAATTGATGCTTATACATTTTTTTTAAATATGTTCTTCTGTCTTTTGCTTTATCTGTAAGTATTCTGAGTCTTTTTAAATTAAAAAATATAAAAAACATCATTAAGTATTCAAGCTTACTGTTGCTTTTGACAATAAGTTGACTTTTATGTCTGTCAAAAGCAACAATAACTTGCGTCTATTGTCTGGCATTGGGCTCGACTTCATGAGGTCCTAGGTTTGATTCCCGGATCGGGAATTGAAAAGAAAGTTAATAAAAACTATGGTGCCAGGTATTGGATATGTGCCCGGTTGGCGATGGGTTTTTCTATCTATCTAAAACTTGTGTCTTCGGCTAGTCATGGGTGCACTGACTATACTTCTACTATATGAGCGTAAAGATACTTATTTCAACTTAAATTAAATCTTTAGTTAAATTAACTCAAATTTGTGTATTACATATTTTTTTCGGGTAATGATTCATTAACTCTGGGCCTGGGTGTTCATTTAAACCATTCCAATATCTATTTAATTACACCTATGTATGAGTTTCTTTGAGGCTATCACGTAAGCTTAATTACTATAATTCGTCCTAATAATAATAATAAATATAATAGGATAATGTATAATCCTAATAAAAATAACAGCATAATGACTTATTTGAGGTAAAAGGAAAAAATTCATATGAAAAGTTGCATATACTAAATGAAATTAACTTTGCAAAGCGTACACCTTCCTAATCTAATATTAACATCTAAAATAGCACATAAATAGGAAAGGAGACCACCAAAAACACGTTTAACCTTTTCATTACTGCCAACGATCTCTTGTAATACGGCGGGAAGGTGCTTAACGTTCACGTGTGGTTTGCAAACTGCCGACGGCAAGTAGCTGAATATAAATAAAAGAAATTAGAATTTATGTATAATTTGTTTCATACTGGCTTTAGATTCCTGCTCCGATTCTTCTATCTTAAAATAAACTAACTAAGGAGAATATATACCGTTAGCTATTTTATTATATTTTAGTTTAGAGTTGTTTAATGACTGGTAAAGTTTAATAAAATATGTTAAATTATCGTAAGTCTTGCTCTGCCACTAGTTAAAGATATGTTTTTTTTTATTATGTGATAAGTCAGCGAACAAGTTGTGTCCTACAGATATCATAGATGTTACAGGTGCGACGCTGTCCAATGTCTTGGATGTTAGGCCTATTGTGCAAATCTCACCTTCCGGACCGTAATACGACAGAGTCATTATGACTGCAGGAAGATAAATATAAATATATAAATGAAGATGTTATTAGAAGATAAAGGTAATTTTGAAACGTTTCCCAATATCCAATATATCACCACATTATGATACAGAAATGTATTTTTCTTAAATAATTTTTTTATTGAATCGGGTTTTCTATTGTGAATTTTAAGAGACGGATCATAATTACTGTATAAAAAGTATTAGAAGATAAATGTATTTTTGTAAAAAAAAATTTTTTCAACAATATCCAATTTATATCACCACAATAGGATATTGAAATATATTTTTTCGTAAATAAAGATTTAATTGAACGGGCCTTCTATTGTGAAATTATGGCGTTCAATTCGCAGAATAAGTAAAGTAATAACATTCTTCTAATTTAGTCTATTTTGCTGAGTTCATTAAAAATATACTTATTTTGAATAGTATAAATAATAGTACAAAACACTAAATAAAATTAAACCAGTTATTATTTAATCACATTATCAATTTCAAAATCTGTTATTTATTTAAACATAAATAATTTTGATTTCGATAGAGTTATTTTTCAATGTACAACATAAGTGATTGTGATTCATGCTAAAAGTAGCGTTCTGTTATCTTTTAGCGAAAGAGATAGAGTCAAAACACGTTTATTATGGTGAGATTATTTTGAAATAATAAAATATGACTAATGTACAACATACGTGGTAGCGATTTATGGTAAAAGTAGCGTTCTAGAGAAATGATGGTGGCTATTTTGTTGGGCACTCTCCGAACCTAATTTTAAGTTATCGCTCTCTACTTTTAACGTTTAATGCTGTCAGATTTGATTGTATATGACATAAAATCTATTTCTTTGAAGATGATTATTGAAAATGTCACAATTTGATATATCCGGATTATTCTGACATGTCTAAAAATCGGCTCTGTGGTCTAGCAGTCCAGAGTCGGACTTGACTTCTTGAGGTTCCTTGTTCTTTCTATGCGTATTTTCAATGTTCTTATAAAAATAATGTGACAGTGACATGTAACCGATTGGCGATAAGCTTGCCAGCTATCACATTGTGGGTCTTTTAGTGTCTTCGGTTAGTCGTGGGTGCTCTGGTTTTGCCTATGCCTACTTCTACGGGGATATGGGCGTGAGGATACTCTTTTGTTTTTATTTTACTTTAATAAGATAACGTACATTTTAAAATATAATGATATAATATTATAAATATATAATCACAGGCTTGTTTGCCTTCTAATATCATAAAAAAAACATCAGTAAAAATAAATAACGATAACCGCTTTTTAAACTTAAAATTTAACTTCTTGATCTTGGTGTTTGGTGTGTTTTTTTTCTATACCAGACCCTTTACCATGAGTATACTGCATGAGCCTTTACCATGAGTTGGTATAAATTACGCTCGGAAAGTTACGTGTCGAAATCTATGACACTTTTGCTCCAAAAATGTTTTTCTCTTAGTAACCGATAAAGGCGCTGTTCAAAGTTTTCATACAAATAATTTACAGAGACGGTAGCGAGTACAGTAAACTTGACAAGCCGTAAAGTCATAGTAAGGGATCAGTAAAATTTACTATACTCGCTACCGTCTCTGTAAATTATTTGTATGAAAACTTCGAACATCGCTTCTATTAGTAAGTAAGACAAACTCAGTTTCAAACCAAAAATATCATAGACTTCGACACGTAACATACCGAACGTAACACTATACACTCGTGGTAAAGGCTTCGTATTTCTATATTACATTACTAGATTAGTAGATCGCCTCTGTGGTCTAGCGGTCCGGGTGTTGGACTTGACTGAATGAGGTCCCGGGTTCGAATCCCGAGTCGGCCAACGTAAAGAAAATTGGATTTTTCCAATTTTCTAATAAAAAAATGTTGGTCGGGATTGGAAATGTGCCCGGTTGGCGATAGGCTTGCCACCTATCACATTGTGGGTCTTAGTGTCTTCCGGCTAGTCGTGGGTGCCTTGGTTGTACCTCTGCCTACCTCTTCGGGGATATGGGCGTGAAGATACATTAGTAGATAACGTGAAACGAGTTTCTAAGTAGCTTGCTTTGGGTTTAAATAAACTTGGATAATTTTATTTGTTTAGCGTGTGCTAAATATGTCTTACCTTCTGTCTAAGTTTTCTTCCTATCGAATTATGAATATCAATTACGGAGACGGAAGTGCGCGTTAGGAAGTTCATAGTACCATTGTGGTTGTTACCGTACTACGTTATTGTGAAACTTTCTCTGCATCACGTAACTGTAACGAAACTTTACCTCCTTGTTACGCTATACTAGTTAACCTCTATTTCAGTCATAACTACATTGTTAGAAATTTTGTACCATTACAATTTGTTTTCAAAACAAACTAACAGCCGTCTAAGAGACGAGAGAAGAGACTAGGAGACGTTAATTATCTTTTAAACAGTCATTAACTTGACATTTTCTGTATGAAATTGTCACTTAGTGATATACTTTTTAAATCCTAATTGATTTTTAAAGAAAGAAAAGAAAAGAAAAAATATTTATGCAGCCGCATCTGTGATTTTATAAATTAGCGAATGCTAATCCATCCCACTAATATCATAAATGCGAAAGTATGTATGTTTGTTATAACTCCTTAACGCAACAATTGCAGAACCGATTTTCATAAAATTTGACATACACATAGAAGGCAATTTGTACTAACACAAAGGACAGTTTTTATTCAAAGAAAGTAGTTTCTGTGGGACTAACAATCACACGGGCAACGTTGCGGGTAACAGCTTGTGTTGTTATAAATGCAAAAATCTGTCTTTGTGTGGGTCAGGGCAAGGAAAACACGCTCTTATGATTAAAGAGGCAACCGTGGCCTAGACACAATAAATGTAACAGGTACGTGACTGTCCTGAGGCGGGGATGTTAGTCTATTATGTAAGTCTACCGGTTACACTATCCATGGATTATGGCAGTAGAAATAGCTGCTGCACCAGTGGTCTTATTGATAGCGACCTATATACCTATACTCGCCTCTTTCGAGCTGCCTGTCAGAGAGGCAGATGGTCTATTCCAATCAGCTGACCCGAAACGTCACAGGAAAGGGATTTGCCTGTTAGAACATTGTTGAATGAACAAATAAATATATCGGATTCCCCATTATTACGAATTTTTAGCAGCAACGTCGTTTGTACGGTACGGTCGAATTCCTGAGGATGCCTCGGTGTAGAGGCGAAACGTACGTCGAGTGCGATTTGGTGTTCTCTGTGGTGAGTGCTTCGACAAAGTTGGCGAAGGACGTGACAAGTGGTTTTGTTTCCCGTGTTCGGACTCTATTTGTGATCTGGTCGCGGAGGTGGGAGGTGGGAACTTTAGGTAGGGTTGTCACATGTAAAGAACGTGACAATTTATATTGTTTCCCGAGCTCTTCCTATATTCGTGTTCTGGTCGCGGAGGTGGGTGGTGAGAACGTCAGTTAGGCTTGTCACATTCTGTGTCGTTTGGAGGTTTGTTTGCCACAACGGTTACACTGCTTACGCGGAATTAGCAAAATAAAGGCTTATTTTACATCTTTTGCCTGTTAGAGTCAAATTCTAAAGTATGCGAATAAAATTTACTTAATGAATTATTATGTCTATCGTTGTGTTTTGTCTCTGTGGTCTAGCAAATCGGCGTCGGACTTGACTTCTCCAGGTCCCGAGTTCGAGCCCCAGGTTGGGAAACAAAAAAAAAACAGAATATTGGTATTTTCAATTTTCTTATAAAAATAACGTTGCCCGTGATTGAATATGAGCCTGGTTGGCAACAAGCTCGCTGTCTATCACATTGTAGGATTTAGTGTCTTCGGCTAGTCGTGGGTGCCCTGGTTGTGCCTCTGCCAACCCCTTAGGGGATGTAAGCTTGAAGATACTGTTTTAATGTACCCGTTGAAATATCACAATAATAGTTTGTAGTTTAACTAGCAACACTGTAAATTTACAAACACTATTTTATTAGTAGGTTTTTCATTTTGCATTAACACTTTTAATGTTTTAATGCAAATTAAGTAAAAGTTTTGCTATTTCTTCCATTATTCGCATTGCTAAGAATTGTACTGGAATATAAACTATAGATATAATATTAAAAGCTATTGAAAAACTGTAATTGTCACGTATAAAAGATAAAATAGACAGAACATTATACACAGGTGGTTTTATCTTTAGGACAGCCGTAAATCGGCTCTTAGCAGTGGTACAATACATTTATAAAGATTACCAGAAAACACGTAGAGCTCATTCCGTCGCTAATAGCAAGGAAAATAATCTCCCGGCCGGTTATTAGGTTAAACGACTGTTTGGACTTGTTTCATTAATTTTCATGAGATCTCGCTTCCGCCGATGGCTCTGTTGATTAAATTAGTCCCGACGAATTCATATGTGACACATGATGACGCTTGGCCTTTTGGATGGTTCTCCTTTTATGTTGCAGAGGTCGAAATCGTTTACTTTTATTTCATGAATTCGTGTTTTGCAGATCTTGCAAATGTGTATTATATAAGTGGTTAGCCAATCCGGTGAACTTCGTATCGCTTGTCATTACTCGTTTACAACTAACTGTATGGAATAGAGCATTGTTTTTCCAATATTTCCTCCAATAATTTTCCTCCTATTCCTTCTCTTGACAGTAAATATTCAGGCAAGATGCGATATGGGAATTCATTTTTATATCTATATCTATAGATAATTTATTCAGGTTTGTTACTGATTATCTATCTACTTGACGGATTATTGGATATTGTTAGATGAACACGGTAATCATGAAAATGTGAATGTTTTTAGATAATATGTGACATTAATAAATCAACAGTTACGTATCTTCACGTCCGTATACCTGAAGAGGTACAAACAGTTCACAAGTCTGGTAAAACACAAAGCCCTACTTGGCAAACCTATCGTCAACCAATCTACGTTACCCGGAATAGCAACGACATTTTTATTAGGAAATTAGAAATATACAATTTCTTTTTATTTCTTGTCTCAGGAATTGATCTAGAGACGCCACAAAGCTAAGTCTTATATTGGATTTTAAACAATAAAAATAACTTGTTCAGAAGCTTTAGTTTAGTTAAGTAACAACAAGGTATGTATATGCCACATCATCCTAACTTTTGCTGAAAGAATTCTTAACTTTTTTTTGATAAAAAAGATGTCTTGGGATGATTAAAAGTATATAATACAGAAAGTTGTACTGTTTTTTTTTATGATTTGAATGCATGTTAAGTAAGCAAACGAAATATCTGACCCCGTACAATACTTTAAAAGTACAGCAACGGGGTCAAATATTTCGTTAGATTACTGTACATATGAGAGCTATATAGTCATGTATAACACAAGGTAATAAATTGTATCATAAGTTTGTGTCAGTATGCTAAAAAGTATCTTCACCCACTATTATTTTTAATGACAGATATACTTGCTTCCTATACCTGTGCTACGGTCTACGAGCGCTACGGCAGCGCTACGACAAACGTAGAAATACATATTTCAGTTGGGCTGGTAAAGACTGGTCCTTTAATCTTTGTCCAATGTATGTATCCAAGCTTTGCTCAAGTTCAATGTCTTGGTCTAATATTTCTGTTCTTAAATAAATAAATAAATATCCCTGGACGAGTCACACAAATTGAATCTAACCCCAAAGTACGCAAATTATATGCTTGTATTATGGGCGTTAGTCAACGATTTTAATACTTAGAAATACTTAAATAGTTACCAAAATAAATTTAATAAGCACCCGAAAAATGCAGACATCTAAATGTTCTTCACACAAATGCCTGCCACCGTCGGGAATCGAATCCGAGCCTCGCTGTTGGTTGATGTTAGTGAGTTAGGCGTGTACGCTAGCCACTCCACCAAAGGTGCTTGTGTAAAGCTGCGGCCCCCTTATTCAAGCTCATTTAGTGAGATTTGGTATTGGCACTACAACACATTATTTTTTTATGATTACTTCACTTGTGGACCAAAACTGAACCAAATTGTACAAAATGCCAGTAAAATTGACTAATTTTACTCAATACTTACACGAAATGCAAGAATTCCAAAAAAATGCAACATTTTTTTCTATGTAGTGCTAAACTTCTTTTGAATGAGTTTTTCCGCATTAGTAATATTTTTTCTCCAGACCTCATCCAGTCGCCAAGATTTATAAGCGAGTATTATTTTACCAGTTATCATATTTGGAAACAGATTTTTGCGTTTTATCCACACAAAAAGTGGAAACACTGAATTTTTCAATAAAATGTCAAATCTATGATGTTTAAACAAACTAGAAAAATCGTTGATCAACTTGGATGAAGTCATCGATATTTTTTTATCAAAGGCACGTTGGACAATGATCTTTGTTAACTGGCCTACTACCCTTATATAAAACAAATAGGTCGGCGAATGCAAGCTTTTGCTAATGTATTTTACGGTTAATAAAATCTAATACTTAAAATAAACCATAATGTCTATTATAGTTTCTGGCACAGCGTGGTTTCTGCGGTTTTTAGTCCAACAACGTTACATACCTTACGACTCACAGCATTAAAAATTTATCAGTAATTGTTAGTTTGTGCGTATTTATTATAATAACTAATCAAATATCGTCACCCTCGTCACTCAACGTACCTCGCAATTATCAGTTTATTAATTAGTGATTATCATTTCAGTTTAATACTTTTTGCTGACGCGTACAAGTACCACTTGTATAATCTACGTGAAAAAAGTTTTTTTATTCTGATTTGTAGTTTCAGGTTTAATTATTATTTGCCAGTTTTATCAATGTTTATATTATATTGATAAGTGTTCATATTATATTAATAATTGGTAATAACTTTTATGATAACGGAAGGCAAACAAGCAGATGGATTTCCTTATGGTAAGAAATTCACGCCATCTATAAACACCAAAGTGGTACCTAATGGCGCATTGCCAAACTGAATGTTAGGCCTCAAGCAAAATTAAGTTTGCTGGGTAGCTGGCTCTCCTAACTCGTCAACGTGGCAGGAATAGGTAAGGCGGTGGTACCCATCCGGGCGAAACTTTACCAGCTAGTAGGATGTCACGGTGTTAGTGAAGGTAAGACTATGCTTGCCTTTTACGAGCTGCCTGACAGGATGTCAAATGTTCTATTCTGCAAAGGAGACTAAACCAACACGTGGGAAAATATTGTTACGGCACTTAAGTACTTCTCCTGTGATTAGGGTAAATTTATAAAGAAGAAAAATATTCACTTTTGACTTTTTCCCCGTGTTGGTCCATGTTCTCTGTGTAGAATAGACAATTTGCGCCCCTGTCAAGTAACTTGTAAGAGGTGAGCATAGGAACTTACCCGGGTAGAGAGTCATCACTTTATTAGTGCTGCCATGACAGTATTATGTTCCGGTAGGGTAGGGCAGCATAGTCACCATAGGACAGGGACTCACCTGTAACATCAATGGTCTATAGATCACGGGTAGTCTCTTACCATCAGGAGGGGAAACGTGTGCTTATTTGCTATTTTATCTAATAAAAATACTTTTAAAACGCTTAAGAAACATACTACAAATAATACACAACAAAATCAAAACTACCTTCAAAGACAAAATAAAAAAAACATTTTATATACAGTAGTAATATACAAACATTTTATTATTTTTCTATCAGTAAATGTGCGATATTGGTACTCAATGAGGAAAGCTCGCTACCTGGTGTCTAAGTAATATCTTCGTCCAACTATTTTACAAGCAAGTGATTTTTACTTTGTAGCTCGCAAACTTAAAAATATTTTGCTTCAAAGAACTTTTCTGACGACTATTTCCGCTCGCAAAGGAGAGGAACCGGATATTGGTTTTATATAGCTCACGGTACGACAGGATTACGATAAAAAATGTAAATTGAATCCAAGATAAGCAAGAAAGTACTACACTCAAAGCGAACGTTCGAAACGTTATATTAACAGAGAAGGCAGTCAAATGACTTCTCCTTAAGTCACTTTTTGCTGGGCTGCGGGATGGCAGAGGCAATTTCGAATGAATGATTTGTATTTTATACTAGCTGATACCCGCGACTTCGCACACACATTGAAGTGACTTTTCGTAGTTAGTGCAGGGAGAGAAATAATTTTCCGCAATAAAAGTTATTGCCTAGTATAAATCCAAACAAAACACTTAAGCTTAACTATTAGAAACACTTCGAGAAAAGGTACTTACTCGAATGCTGCTCTTTGCTCGTCTTGCTTGGGCACTTCTGTGACCCCAGATCCTAAAACTTGATGCTGTCGATGCTATTAGCTACTATTATACAAAATTTTGTAAGAATCCACTTAGTAGATTTTAAGCGAAAAGTGAACAAATAGACAAAATGACATAAAAATTAATAACCTTCGTTTTTAGCTCTTTATCCTGTAAGATATACGTATTACATAGCAATTATTGCTTAGATCGCCTCTGTAGTCTAGCGGTCCGGCGTCAGTCTTAACTTTTTGAGGTCCTGGACACGATCCCCGGGTCGGAATCGAAAAAATCGAAAAAAATAGAAAATTCATTGACATTTTTAATTTTCTAATAAAAATAAGGACGATAGGCTTGCCACCTATCACATTGTGGGCTTTGTGGGTGCCCTGGTTGTGTCTCACCCTACACCTTCGAAGTTATGGGCGTAAAGATGCCTACTTAGTTCTTATTGTTTTAATATATCTACTTACATACTATACTTACTATACTATATATCTACTTACTTACTTATCTATCTATATATAGAGATAGTTAAGTAAGTATATTGAAACTAAATACATAAGCAGTTTTTTTAATTTTGTATCGGTGTTGCACCTTCGGCACTAGTAGTGAAATTAACAAAAATGATATGGTCTTGAGGATTTAAAATTTTTCTCCATGATGTTTCGCGTCTTCTGCACTCCTGCCAAGCTTCCTATGCTCCTGCCTATA
>NJDC01002714.1:234869-251347 GCA_002245475.1 Calephelis virginiensis
TTTTCTGGACTCCTGCCAGGCTTCCTATGCTCCTGCCCATATGTTGTATCAATTTCTTTCACATAAGCAAAGTCAAGAAAGACGCTAATAACAGCCAGTGTGTATATAAATAGGTGTTACGTATAAGTAATATCCATTTATCAATTTCCTGTGCCCTCAGTATATTGAAGCCACTTATGGCAGTACATATTTAATAAGCATTGGTCCATTCTGGCTTGAAACGTTAATGCTTGGACACTTTAATGCTCCATAATCTGTATGAAGTATTAGCCATATGATGTGGCGAATAGGGAACTTATTTTTGAAGATAATATATACGGTAAGTCCAGTAATGTTTTAACGAGGCGTAATTTTTTTAAATTATATTCTTTATACGATTTAGATTGACCTTTAACTATCAATCCAAAGGCAAAATAGATTTCTGTTTATTTATCACAAAGAGACTCATGTGGCGTATAGCTTGGACTTTGAAATAGTGTATTCTCGAGCGAAAGACGACAGGATGCAGGTTCAAAACTTGTCTGATATCAATTAAGTGTTCTTTAGCGAAAATTTATTTCAAGCACAGGAAAATGTTAATATCAAAATATACCAAACAGTTATCAGATATCACGTAGAGCTTCTAACTTTACACGTTTACCACACAACGTTACTCATAACGAATGTCGGGAAAAATATACCTATTTTTTTCCAGTTACATAAAAGATATATTCTTTTTCCCAGCCCTTAACATCTTTGTAATTAAACAAAAATTAAATATTATTTTGTTCGTCAAACCTTTGAAAGGTTTTTTATAAAAGAAAAAAATATGAACACTTCTTTATCATGTCATGCCAATATACTATGTCTAAAAAATTAAAAAAAAAACAAATTTAGGGTCTTAAAATTGACAACACTAATCACAATTCCAAACAGGTATCACTCGACACACTATTTAAAAATTTGTAATACTGGATTAATTATCTAACTCTTTGGTGAGTCTCGTAACGACTTGTCTGAAATTGGTCCCATCGATTTACTTACTCAGGTTACCATGTCTGTTTTTTGTTAAATTGTTTTGGCCTGTGGTCTCTGCGGTTTAGCGGTCTAGGCGTTGGACTTGACTGCATTAGGTCCCGGGTACGAGTCCCGGGTCGGGCAACAAAAAGAAAATTTGTTTTTTTCAATTTAAGATATGTGCCCTGTTAGCGATAAGCTTGCCACCATCATATTGAGGGACTTAGTGTCTTCGGCTAGTCGTGGGTGCCCTGGTTGTGCCTTCTGGTGGGTGCCCTGTTGTTTTGGTCTGAAGACTAGAGTAGGGTTAGTACCAGATAGTAATCATGGATATACCGCCGCTTATATACTGCTTAGAAGAAAATAATATTCTCTAAGTCTCAATATGAATCCTGTCACCACCACAGAAGCTTGCGTTATCTTTCTAAGCTAGTATAAAGGAAACGATAAGCGGGTTTGCTAGTAATTTAACGCAAAATCCAGTGAAGCGTGCGCTTACAGATAGACGTTATGATGAATGGTACGGAAACTATGGTACCAAGATAACTTCACATGAAACTATTCTACACTTTGTCTTCGCTATCGTCCATAATGAAGCTCAAAATAGCACAATGAAATATATTTTTTAGTAACAAATACTTCTCATATTTCAAGAAAGTTTTTGTGTTTAATCGATTTCAAATAGGTTAAACGCAGTAAAACTACAACAAATCCACTTCGATTTCAATAATCATGTCATCTAAGTACACAAAATTGAGTATTTTTCTCGATTTTCCACCATGAGATCCAGATTTGCTGGAAATGGAACCATTTCGGTAAAACGCAGCATGAAATAAAAAAGTTTTTAATACCAATAAAAAAATTACAGAGAAATCGATTAACGTACATAAAAATTGTAGAAATCGAACATAAAACCTCCTTTTTTTAGTCTGTTAAAATTGGCGGGTTTGAAAGAGGTTATATTATATCCGATATTGGACTTGTCTGCATGTGGCCCTTATTTTTATTCCCGGATTGGGCATCAAGGGTAACAAATTTTATCATTTTTCTAAGAAGAACAAACTTGCCTGAGCCAGGGTGTGCCCACTTGGCAGGTTTGTCACCTGTCACATTGTGGAACTACTAACTAACTAACTTATTGTCACGGACTAGACTTAAGTGTCTTAGACGTACCTCTGTCTACTCTTTCAAGTATCTGGGCTTAATACTTTTTTAATTAAATTATATCATTCTGCCTCTAAAAAGAGTGGCAGCAATATCAAACACTGACGTTATTGCTACATGAAATAGCAAAGCTTTGGTTCCACCCAGATAAACCGTTGTGAGACATATACTTAGTCTCAGTGAATGCGCAAGAAGAAAAATAAAAGATTACAAATTATTAGTTTTTTATTAGCGACATAGCATCTCACCGACAACGCATTCATATTTCCTTTATTTTTAAAAGAAGAAGAGGCAAACGGGCTTATAGTTCACTTGTGGGTATGTAATCATCGTTATCCAGTCGTTTGCATTACTACGAGTTTAAAAAAAATCTCCGTCATTTTAAACAATAACAACAGTTTTAATTATTTATACGGGATACTAACGATCTCTTTTTATTTTATTTGTCAGTCCCGTCGTGACCACGGCCTATGCAACTAGGCCGAAATATCGACAAATAAAATAAAAAGAGATCGTGAGTATCCCGTATAAATAATTAAAAATGTTATTAATTCGCGACGATTTAAGTTTAAAATCCTAAATAACAACAGTTATTTGGCACTTACAGTTAAATAAAATAATAAATAAATATCCCTGGACAAGTTACACAAATTGAATCTAACCCCAAAGTAAGCAAATTTTATGCTTGTGTTATGGGTGATTTTCAATGATTCTAATACATAGAAATACTTAAATAGCTACCAGAATAAATTTAAGAAACACCCAGACTTGGAAATGCAGAAATGTTAGTCACACAAATGTCTGCACCGTTGGGAATCGAACCCGAGCCTCGCAGATGATCGGTGTAGTTAGGCCTGTAAGCTAGCCACTCGACCAACGAGGCTGTCAAATATTTGTTACATATTTTGTTTATTTTGCATGTTTCGTCACAACATGACATGCAAATTGTTTTCCATTTGGAAATACTTTTTTCTTTAACGTTTGTAAATAACATTTTTTTAATTATGAACATGTAAATACAAAACATAATATACGTATTTATAGATGGAACAGTTTATGTTATATATTTTCATATAATTTTTTTCAAGTATGGAGTGTACTTGAAACCCATTTCAGCTTTGCATTCGTTAATGACTCTCAGTGCACAGCTGTATCTTGGGGAATTATACAGACAGACGGAATGATAATTACGTAGAGGTTTTAGTAAACGGGTTTAAATTAAACAGGAATGAATAGAAGGGCAAACACTTAAATCTTTGTGATACATTCAGAAAACGTGACAGGACCTTTCATAGTATATATCTTAGCACAAAATAGAAGACTTGGTAACAAAAAATGCTAGGGCGTTTTGTTACTAAGCATTAACTAATGTAAAAAAAAATATTAGAAATAATGCGATATATACATGTATAAAGACGATGATCAATGAAGCTTGGATTCGATTCTCGATATTTGTCTTTTAATGTTAAATAACTTACTGATATACGTAATATATAATATGAAGACAAACGAACTAGCTTTCTTTACGCGATACTGCATATGGAGATAATTAGGTTATATTTTTTAAAACACCAAAGAAAAAGTGGTAATAGGGTGTTGTAAATTATGTAGGCAAGGTTGTGGTAACATTATTGTAGGACTCTACCCACTAGTTTTACTAACTGATTTAGTGATACAATCTATCAATTTAAACTGATGACAATACAAAATATAATTAGATATATTAGACATATTTATCTAAGGGTTATATTCTACTCGGAAAAGTCTTTGTCCAATTGATGTCCAAGGTTTGATCAAATTGCTTTGACAGTCCGTTCCATTCGTTCAATATCTTTGGCTTAGAATCTTAACAAGATTTACAGAAATTTTGATCAAAAGTATCTTCACGCCCATATCCCCGAAGAGGTAGGCAGAGGTACAACCAAGGCACCCACGACTAGCCGGAAGACACTAAGTCCCACAAATTAAAAATAAATTTTGATCAAAATATCAAAATCTTTACATAAGTTCTAGTTGCAAAAATCTTTGATGAAATCTCGTTTTAGTCATCCAATAATAAAGTCATCTAATATTTGATCACATTTACTTTGGATAAATATTCCAAAAAATTCACAAGACACCATAATCTATATTTTTCTATTTCTATGCCATAATCAGTCATGCCATAGCCTTTACCATGATTTGTTAAAGATTACATTTGAAAAGTTATGTGTTGAAATCTATGTCACTTTTGGTCCAAAAATGTGTTTCTCTTAGTTACTAATAGAAGCGCTGTTCATAGTTTTCATACAAATAATTTACAGAGACTGAAGCAAGTATAGTAAACTGGACAAGTCATAAACTCATGCCAAGGGCTCTGATATGTCTTGAAGTCTTTGAGTGGAGTGATATCCTTACCTAATCTTAACAAGTTAGATCATCTCAGTGAGATAAGACGAAATCGAGAAAACACATGATACACTATACAATAACATTTGACTAATTTAACACAAAAAGCATGTTATTTATTTTAATCCTTTATTGAAATAGTCTAATAAGTAATTAATTAACATTAAACTTAATGCCACTGAGCATTTTCTTATAGTAAAAAACTCTACACAAAATTCAGTAGTTCGTTTTTCTAAGTATCGCCAAGACCTAGAAGTATGGTAAAGTGGATGTTTATCCTCTAAACCGGAACTCAATATCGGCTATAACTGTTATGATTGATGACTAAAAAATGGGTAAGAAGTCATAATAATTCTACTAATATACACCACTAGTAGAGTTTATAGTCAGAAGACATAAACACAGTCGCATAGTATATAATATTTCAGTCGTTCAAGGTATATAGGTTTGCGGTTTACGAAAGCATCTGGGCATGTAACGGGCACTAACTACATGTCACATGTCTTAGACTGCCCTACGTATTTAGGCTACATATATCACTAAAACCTCGTCTATATATTCCTCATATCCTACATCTATGGCTTTCTCCATGCGGCCTATATTTAGACGAAGATATCGTTGCTTCTTTAGATAATATTTGATCAAACTATGATTACAATTTTTAATTTTAAGAGTCTTTACGCCCATATTCCCAAACGAAAGGCAGAGGCACGAGGACACCCAGGACTAGCTGAAGACACTAAGTCCCACAATACAATAGGTGGTAAGCCTATATCGCCAACCGAGCACATATCCAATTCCGGGCAAAGTTATTTTTATTAAAAAAATTAAAATATACATTTTATAATGTTTTATGGTGCCCGAATTATAATTGTGAATTTCAGTAATATCTAACAAAAAGTTTTTCACTATTGATAAAATTTAATCCTTTGGTCTTTCTCAAATTCTTTTTTTTAACAAGGGTCTTAGAAGCCCATTACTGTAACAAGAACAGTTCTTCTATGCTCACGATAAATTGAATGACTTACTTCTTAGCGTATTGCTGAAACCGCTAATTGGATTTTGCTAAAATTTGTGGTAAAGACAGTTACAATGACGTAGGCATTCGATAAAGACGGCTTTTTGGGATTTCGACCCCAAAAGATTGTATTATAAATTAAAAATAAGAAAATGAATGAATAAATAAAATCAATATTCCTGTGCTTGCTTGTGTATGAGATACTGTGGTTTCGAAATTTCAGGAACCATATTTAAAGCAATAAAATATATTTGAATTGATTCAGTTTGATTTGATATGGGTATTCGTAAAAATTTCTAATACTTAAGAATATATACTTACTTATAATACTTAATATGTAGATAATATAAAAAGTTTAATAAGCACCCAGATATGAAAATGCAGATATTTAAATTTTCACCACACAAATATCTGATCAACGGCAACAGGTGTAAAAAAAATCCAAATATTTTTAAAAGGAAAACTTCTATAGCGGCGTTACGCACTTTTTGGAATGGATAAATGGGTAAAAACTTCTACTCGCGTCAGGACACGTGACCTGATTCGTAAGACAAAAATTCGTAAGACGGCGCAGGGCGCTTGCACGAATGTTCGTGTTGTCATGTTTGTATACAATATAGTAGCCCAAGAGGGAATTTTTGGACTAACTCAGGCGCGTCAGATTAAGGTATGGGAGATACCCTGTACCATTGTTGAACACCTCCATTATATATCAAATCTCTACATAGAGACGCACATGTAGGGTTGTCTGTCTAATTTTTTTTTTGGCTTGAAAATATACTCAAGCGTGTCAGATTAAAGTACGGCGGGCTTATTACATGCCAAGAAGTCTATGTTTGAATTTTCTGATGATTTGAACAAGACGTACGGGAGTAGGAGGTTCAGAAACTTTCAAAAACCAAGTCATATGTGTTAATTGTCTATTACAGCAATCTGTCTGATTGACATATTTCTGTCATCGGAGACACATTAGGGATATATATTATTAATATTTGATGAGTTCGGCTATGATCAAGTGACTAAAATTGCTATTTTAGCTTCTAGACACTTAACGCACCGCTAAAAAGAAAAACCTTACATGACCTTTTTTACTCTCCACTATTTAATCGACAAAGTGTAATGGGTCCCAATTACGCTGGAGTTACTACACATTTCGCATTGCGGGCTCCCCTACTAATAGCGTAATAAATGAATATTGTATTCTACCACATATTTGATAGTACTTTCATACTGACAATTAAAGCAATTCGTGAAAAATTATTCCCTAACCATTCCAAAATATCAAAAATGCACAACGTTAATATTCAAGTTTTCACTTCTGCGGACACTCAAGGAGTGCAACCCGTTTTTTTCTTGTAATTACTTGAAAACGATAAAAGTTAATCAAAAACATTGAAATATACTACAGCGCTTAATTTTTTTCGTATGCACATGCTCAAACGAAGCGTTTAATAAAATTATCCCGTCTTATTAATAAAAATGGAATAAAATACTTCTTGATTCAACCTGGTATTATAGTCTTGATTACAATGTGATATAGACTAAATTATAGTATAGATACATACATACATACATATCTTCACGCCAAGTCCCTTACGGGGTAGGCAGAGAGTATCGAGTGCTAGACCTCACGATCCTGACAAACCTGTCTTACTTCCCTCACATTCATAAGCCCTTTTCATACAAACACGCCGGTTTCGGAGACTCTTGACACCACCCTCGGATAATATCCGATTGATCTGATCGTGAAATGTCAGCCTTGGTCTCCCCGGGTACCTACATCCATCCACATTCGCATTGTATATCTGCTTTGTCAATCTTTCATCTGTCATTCTTTCCACATGACCGAACCAGATCCGATCTCACTGTTACGAATGCGGTCAGCGAGCGTTACACCACAGATTTTCCGTAGTGCTCTCATTTCGACCGCATTTATCCTACTTTCATGCATAGTATAGATATAGACTGAATTTCAATCTTAGCTTAGTCCATGTTTATTAATAAGAAGGATAAATCATATTAACATCTTCTCATTTGTATGTACTAATACAAATGCGAAACTGTGTCTGCCTGTTGCTCTTACACGGCTAAACCGCTTAACCGATTTTGATTGAGTTAGTATGCAAGTATGCATGTAACTAAAGATCCGAGTTCAAAAATTAACCCCGAAAGTGCTATAACAGAGGTGAGAATTTGAATGAAAATTGTCTCGGGCAAACAGCTAGTAAAATATATACATTAAACAACGAAAGCCTCTTGATTCTATGTATAAAGGTCTTCTATTTATAAAGATTTCTGACTATCGAGGCTTTAAGAGAGTTCTATAAAGCCTTCACGGTATTAAGCGAAAACGTATTCCCCGAATATTTCAAAAGCTTTGATCCGTTAAAGCAATATTTCGTGAATAATGTATCCGTCCATTAATTAGATCGACAGCTCGACCATTGAGGGTTAAAAAATTATTAATTCCGAACATAAGGGCACACGTCCCAATCACCCACCCTTTTAATTAAACGAATTAATCAAACCCTCCCCCCGCCCCAGGGTCCGCGTCAATCACGCCTGATAGCACTTTTCCTTGCTTTTAATTTATTTCCTAATGTATTTTACATTTGGAAAACATCTAAATAATTTAATTAAGTTATTTAAGAAGAGCGTATTATGAGCTACAAAATAATGTTATTCTTAAACATTTTGGTGTTGATTCATTTATACTGTTATAATTATCGTAGTGGAAATAACTTTCGGTAGCTGCTTCATCTTAGCAGGAATTTACGATTTCATTTACTTGAAAATTATACTTAATTATTTTTTATTTATAGCTTAGATGTGTAGAAATCGTGAGTTCTACTTTATTGTAAAATTTTGGAAGGCAGCTCATACACTAACCGTCTTATTAATAAATATGGACTAAGGTCGGTGTAAAATTAAGTTGATATTATAGTCTGTATCACATTGTAACAAGGACTATAATCCTTGGTTAAACATTGGAGTAATTTACGCCGCGTTTATTAATAAAACAGTCAAGGTTTAACATTCTTGTTTTAGTCGCAATGTACTTTTCACGTCTTGTGTGTGTGCATTTCTCTAAATCAGAAAATCCGCTTACTGGCTTGCTTCCTCATTACATATAAATAATATGTAAATTTGAAAGTATATCCTTTGAAAATATCCAAACATTTTCCTCTGAATCAGCTAATTTGCCACTAGGAAGTGATGTCGCAACAACGTTTCAGCAAATTGTGGCAATAAGCCAAGTAGTAACGATGCCGCAACTTAATTTTCCTTCATTTACTTGAACGATTACAGTCACTGCTACTGGTTACTGGCTGGCTACGATTCGTTAAGCGAACTTATCCCCTCAGGAATCTAAAGCTGTCTGTAATAAAATAGTTGCTTTTTTGGAGTGACTAAAGGTTGGAATTTTGCACATGAAAGGATTTTCTGAACAATCAAATGTGAATGTCTTTTAGACTTTTTGAGCTTATACATTCTAATAACTCAGTACGTATTTCATATTAATCTCTCATGCACTTTCTAATAATATACAGCACTATATATCTTTTAAATAATAATAACAATAATAATATCTCTCAGATCTCTCTCCGAAACCGAAACTTACAAATATCTTGGTATGCCAGTGGGGTCTAGGTATACTGGACCAGCACGTTAAACAGCTGGTGATGGAACGTTTCTTTGGTCGCTTGACAAAAGTGTTGAAAAGCCTTTTGTCAGTGGGTAATAAAGTGCGCGTTTTCAACAGCTGGGTGATGCCTGTTTTAGTATACACCTTTGGCATATTAAGATGGACTCAGACAGAGCCAAATACCTTGGACCGAAGAGTCCGTAAACTATTGACAACATATCGCATGCATTACCCACGCTCATCTGTGCATATTCCTCGGAAATCTGGAGGACGTGGCTTTCTTAATGCCAAAAACCTTCATAACCGTGAAAAATACAATCTTAGAGAATACTTCCTGTTAAGTGTGAAATGCATCGCGATGTAATGTCAGTGGATAATGGACTGACTCCGCTCTCCTTAGGTAAAGAGAACTGGCATAAACCGGTAGTACTTAGAACTCAGGATTGCTTGGACGTGTAGAAGAGCAAAGAACTACATGGCCGATTTTATCAGGTTCTTATGGACCTGATGTCGATACACAAGCGTCCGTGTCTTGGTTACGATTCGGTGATCTCTTTGGTGAAACCGAAGGTTTTGCTTGTGCAGTTGCAGACGAGGTTGTCAAGACGAATAACTGTCGGAAGTACATCATGAGGGACGCCACAGTTGATGTATGTCGAGGGTGCCATCGTCCTGGTGAGTCTATTAGGCATATTATTTCCGGTTGTTCTCACCTTGCCTACGGCGAGTACTTGCACAGACATAACCACGTAGCCAAGATTATCCACTAACATCTTCCTCTTCGATATGGACTTGTAGGTTTTGAATCGCCTTATTACAAGTGTACATCAGATGCAGTTCTTGAGAATAGCTAAGCAAAGCTCTACTGAGGCGGATCTATCATCACGGTCAGGACTATTGTTGCCAATAAACCTGATATCGTGCTGGTAGATCGGTTGGGACACTGGGCTTTTCTTGTTGATATTACAGTTCCATGTGACATTAACTTCGTGAAAGCTGAGAAGGAGAAATTGTCAAAATACATATACTTAGCGCACGAGGTTACTGACATGTGGGACGTTGACTCAGCAATAATTGTCCCGATAGTCGTGTAAGTAAACGGTCAAATAGCGAAGAGTCTCGACCAACATCTTAAGAGACTCGCTCTACAACCCTGGGTTAAGGGCCGAATTCAGAAGGCAGCAATTTTGGGGACGGCACGCATTGTGAGGAAATTCCTCACTCTGTCGCCCTGATCACTGACGGTTTAGTTGTAAGACCACCGTTTTTGGTAACCTGTTTTTTATGTTTACATTTTTAATATTTTTTTATATTAAATGTATAAACGTAGATAATAAGAGGCATTGAAAATAATAATAAATTATCTTTATTTCGTGTAAATCAAGAGGCACCTGTGACGCGTTTATACAATAATATCCGGCAAGAAACTCAGCGGGCTTGTCTTTTTTTCTTATTTTAATCTTATTCCGCACTGGGCGGAACACAACCACTATGTCCTCCGACGCAAACCACAATCCCACACTAAGCCGTGGTACGGTCTCATAGGAGACACCCTTAGGGATGGGGGTCCCAGGCCCCACCCATACTTCAATCTCTGGCTGAGCACTCTGCTTGCCCACTAGCCCGGTGACGTTGTAAGTCCTTAGACGTACACAACAGTAGACATTTCGAAAAAAAATCTTATTTTAAAATATGTTTACAATAATTAATGTAATGATACATTATATTTTTAAGAGATTGGCATGAGGAGCAATTCATCCGAAGCTGTCTTATCAGCTAAATATTCAGCAATGTTATAATAACCCTTTTTATTTACTATAAATTTTAAAGAAAGAAAAAATTTCGCCCCAGACAGGATTTGAACCTGTAACCTTTCGTCTCAAGCCAACGAATGCTCTAACCAATTGAGCTACTGAGGATTCAAGTCCCGTGGCGAAATTTTTAATTCCTTTCTAACCCGTTAACGCGGGTAGTTATGTCCTATAGATACACAATTCTGAGTACCCAACAAACGAGTTCATCATTACAGATGAAATTCACATTTTAGAATGGCCATAACTTTCGTTTCTCGCAACGTATTTTTATTTTAGCACTTGCCCTGTGCTTGGGATAAATTTTCTATAAATTTTAAAGAAAGAAAAAAAAAGAAAAAAAATTTTTTTATTTATTTAATTTAATTTACATTTGACACATTTCTTAAATTTCTTAATTGGAAGTTCTTTCATATTATTGGGAAGTTTATTGTAGAACTGTATACATTGGCCCATGAAAGAAAGGCTTAGAGTAAGCTATGTGGAGACGAGACACATGCACAGCAAGATTTTTTTATTCCTTGTATTGACACAGTGAATGTCACAATTTATTTTAAATGAACTTGAATTTCTGTAAACATACATTAAATTTTCCAAGATATACTGGGATGCTACAGTTAGAATTTTGATTTCTTTGAATTTTACTTTTAGGGCAACTCTTGGGCCTAGGTTATAAATTGCCCTTACGGCTTTCTTTTGTAATATAAATATAGTATTTACTTCGGTAGAACTCCCCCAGAGAAGTTAGTTTATTAAATACATAAGTTTTGCTGTAAAGGATATCCACCAAAATTAACATAGTACCCATACATAATATATTTTTTTTATGTAATAGGAAGGCAATCAAGCAGACGGATTTCCTAATGAGTAAGAAATTCACTCCCCCTAGAGACATCAAAGATGGTAATGGTGCTTTTCCAACCTGAGGTCAGGATGTTAGGCCTCGAGCAAATCCGAACCGGAACACGTCATAACGTTATGGCGGCAGGAATAGGTAAGGCTGTGGTACCAATCCAGGCGAGTCGCTGGGAAACTCTACCACCTAGTCAGATGTCACGGTGTTAGTGATGATAAGCCTATGCTCGTCTTTTACGAGCTGCCTGGCAAGAAAGGCAGATGGTCTATTCTGCAAAGGAGCCCGGACCAACACGGGGAAAAATATTATAAATATTTCGGGATTAGGTCTCTATAATTTGTTTTCCAACCGTACTAAAAAGAAAATGTCCTCAAATCGTCAACATTTGTTTATGTGTTTTTATTGTTTTATGTTTAATATTTACGAGGTAAAAAATCATGCTAATATAAGACTTGTTGCAAATTGATAAAGAAATAAAGAGAAATGAAACAATATAACTTTGTTACAAGAAAGTTTTGAATGTGAAACAAATTAAAGTCAGTATTTGACCAACTCCAAAAAAGCAAGTACGCATTTCGACGATGTTTATTTTATACATTTATTTCGCGATTACTCGGCAAATAACAAATCACACTTAGATGCGTTTGTTTAGAAAAATAGATCATGATTTTGAGGTGGTCCCATATTAATTATTTTATTATCTGACTTATACTTAATAACGCAAATTTTTGTTTATATCGACGACATCATTATTGCTGACTTCAGACATGTGGGACCATTTCGGATTCGTATAGTCTTTCTAAAAAATAATTATAAAATGGCGTCATGGTACCCAATGAAATAGTTGGATTAGGTTTTTGCATTTCTACTGCGCTTAATTATTGCAGTCCTACTTTATTTTTTTTTAATAAGAAATGGCCTCTATAACATTAAGATAATATTATTAATATTTCAAAGTGTTATTTTATCATCACAATTGCCAGTTGTGAACCCAATTCCACCCATAAAATGCTTTCCACTACAACTATACATTTTATCTTTGGATTTAAGTCGAAATTAGTGTCATTAAATTTAATTGTAATATAGTATATAAAAACTAATAAGTTTGTTTATTTTCTTCTAATTATAAATTAAATTAAATTAAATTTGACAGGTGGTTAAGTTTTGTCCAGATAATATATCAATTCAGAGGACGAAAGTTTTAGTACAACTAGCGTTTTGGCACAAATGTTGCCTTTCTTCTCTTTAGATAAGCCGCCACAAGCTCTCAGTGTTTACATACCTGTGATCGTGAATTCCCACTACAAAGCGAATTTATCTTTTCAGTAGTATTGGAACAAAAATTGCGTCATTTCGGTGGCCGTTATAAATCATGCTAGATTCATTTCACAATTATTGTGATTTAAATTCACCGTATTGTAGTGAAAAGCTGTTGTTATGTTATAGATATTTGTATATGGAGGTTAAGAAATAAAGTAAAGTGTCTTCACGTCCGAAGAAGTAGGCAGAGGCATAGCCGGGGCTCCCATGATTAGCCGAAGACACTAAGTCCCACAATCTCCATAGTTGGCGGCAAGCCTATCGCCAACCGGGCACATATCCACTCTTAATTAATCTTTATTGGCTAAGAATAAGCTCTTTTGCGGTTTTATTCTTAAAATGGTGGCAGCAGTTACTGTTTTGTTTGAGTAGCGTTACCATTTTGATAAAGACTTTAGTTCTTATGATCTCAGTCTTGTGATAATAAAATTAGAAGCAGTAAAACTGCAATAACCAACTCCAACTATTTTACTGGATACCACGTCGCGATTTGATAATTCTTTTTTCTAAAAATAGCAAGTGGTTCCGAAATGGTCAAACCCAAATTTGTTCAACATCCTATTAGTGGTTTTTGGGTTATAGTTAACCTGAAAAAACTTAATAACTTGTGAATTTTAAATTTATGAGCTATTTTTTTTAAATCTTAGTTTAAATATAATGCTTTTGAACTATATATTTAAAATGATGAATCTCAATCTACCGTCACACAGTTAAATTGTCTAACTGGTATCACAATCATGTGACATGATTATTATACCTTAATACATATTCTGAATTTTATTCCTGCCCCTGTAACGAGACTGTCATGTTCCGATCCGCTAACCAGTAGACTTGCGAAATAGGCATATCATCCTGACTACAGCACAGCAAAGCACCTGTAACATCTAAGGTGTCTAAAGGCCAAGGTTGTCTCCTACCATCAGGAGAGTCGGGTGCTTGTTCGCAGTCTTATCATTTATACAAAAACCTCTGAATATTAATTTACGTGTAACGAAGATATGGTGATTAAGATGTTAATCATACTTTTGATCCTCGACTTTGTCAAGGTTGAGTAGATTTACAGATATAGAATAGACAATTACTTTCATCCCCCATACTGTCCTAAGGGTTTGATTTTTTAAAAATATAGTAGCTGCACGAACCACCGTACTAAAATTCATTTAATCATAGTGCAGTGTCGGCAAATTTCATTTTATAATTTGTAACTCAGTTCAAAAAAATCAGGCCGCACCCGTCAAATTGTCAGCAATTTGAGCTGAATACAATTTTAATATCAATCAAATTACTTCTTTCATTCATTAATTTATCAATTTAAAGGTGTTAAATCTACAAACCCTACAGAAGTCGATGTTTGAACTTGGGTCTTTAATTACATGCATATCAAATTTCATCAAAATCGGTCTAGCCACTTAGCCGTAAAAGCTTAACAGACTTACGCATTTGTATATATTTTCGATTTTATAAATTTGCGCGGCGTAATTTATGGCCCAGAGTTTTATCTTTTCGATTTTAATGTTCAATATCAACTGTTCACATTTTAGAAAAACCAATCTCAACTTTGCATGTCCAAACAGAGTGATGGATGGGCAGGTGTTTATCAAAATGCATATGCTGTTGTGCAAAGGAAATTGGTTTTTGTGCCAACGTGGTGGTCGATTAAAGGGATAAAATATTGTGAATCAACTAGTTGTAGCCTGTGGCTTCTATTTTATATAGCGTATAAGGGGTTGTTCTGACAGGCAACCGTCACTTTCAGACATCATAGATGTAGCTAATGAATCTAGAACACAAGTTTTTCGAAGGAAAAGACAGCTAATAAGCGCTTAGCCCTTTTAATTGTAAGAGACAATCGTTGCTCTGATAACTACTTGCAAATTATATAAAAAACAAATGTTGAGTTGCCTGACAAACACCGGACCACTAGACTACTTTGTGTTGTCAACGTTTACTCATTGAAAAATTATTCAAAAAATCTTAAGAGTAAAAAAAAAGTATATAAGTTACGCTTCAAGATGTTTGTCCACATGACTAAGCCGATTTCAATAAAATTTGGACATAGACTCAGGTACGAGTAAAGTTAATAATAAAGTCTGTATCTTATTGTAATACAGACTATAATACTAAGTTGAATCTTGGCGTACCTAAGTCCATAATTATTAAAAAATTTCAAACGTGGCTTTAATTGTACATTGTTTAAGGCTGGGATGTTAAGCCTTTTGCGTCATCCAGTTTACTGAATACGAAGCCTTCTGAACTGAGGTTACGAAAGCAGGAATAAATTAGAAGTATTAATCCGAGAGAGGCGTCGCGAATTCAACTTAATACTCGTCACCTTTTGGAAACCTTAAACAGTATTTTTGTAATAACAAATAACAATCCAAATATTTCGTGCTAAATTTCGATACTATGTTCAGTAATTAAGATAAAGCGAATGAGATATAGCTGGTTAAAACTGTATTATTTACACAGCATTATTTTAAAAAGTAACTTCATAGACAGTGAATAGGCACTCGGCTCTCTTAAGGTTCGGAGAAAACTATCGCCTATAGACAACATAGATGTTGTAGGTTCATCGCTGTGGTCTGACTGGGTTTCGGCCTGTTGTAGAAGTCTGCCAGCTAACCTTCTATCCGGACCGGACACTATCATTATGGCAGCAGGCATTGGTAAGGAGGTGAAAAACATATCTTCTTTTGCATATCCCCGCAGAGGAAGTAGATGTACTATACGATGACACTAAGTCCCACAATGTGACAGTTGACAGATCCATCGCCAACTGGATATTTAACTTAAGCTTTAATCTTAACAATAACTTTAACTTTAATCCCTACCCAGTCAGACTGCAGCATGGCACTCTAACACCACTGGAGTTATTGTTATTATCAGATTTGACCATTGTCTACTTAGCAGGAAAGCAGGTAGTCTATTCTAAACACGAGACTCTGACCAACACAGAGAAAAATATATTTTTCCATCTAACTTAGGACGGATATTATATCTTATCACTTATTTGGCTCCATGTTTGCGATCACAGAACCAAACTTCAAATAAGTAAAAGTTATCGTAACGTCAAATGTATCAATAGATTCAATCAAGCCCAATCAGGGAGCTAATACGGTCGCTTCCATACACTTCTCCAAAACAATAGCCCACCATAAGAGCAAATTTGCTCAGAAACTAAGCTTTATAGACTTATTTTTATTTTAGCACTTGCCCTGTGCTTGGGATAGGACATAACTACCCGCGTTAACGGGTTAGAAAGGAATTAAAAATTTCGCC
>NJDC01002714.1:251460-261851 GCA_002245475.1 Calephelis virginiensis
ATATCTTATCACTTATTTGGCTCCATGTTTGCGATCACAGAACCAAACTTCAAACAAGTAAAAGTTATCGTAACGTCAAATGTATCAATAGAGTCAATCAAGCCCAATCAGGGAGCTAATACGGTCGCTTCCATACACTTCTCCAAAACAATAGCCCACCTTAAGAGCAAATTTGCTCAGAAACTAAGCTTTATAGACTTTATTATATGACTAGAATAACGTTCTGTGGTTTAGCAGTCTGATATTGTACTTAACTTCATAAGTACCCGAGTTTGATCCTTAGATCAGGCAACAAAATAAAGTGTTTTCAATTTTATAATGAAAAAAAAAATCATTTCCGGGATTGGATATGTGCTTAGATGTAGGTTTTCCACCTATCATATTGTGAGACTTGGTATCTTCAGCTAGTCGTATTTTAGGTTATACCTCTGCATATAATTTTGCCTTTGTATTTTTAAAAATGATTATAGAATATCGATGTCAAGTAAATTTAACTAATTTAACCAATACCATTTTATTATAATTCCTTTAGAAAAAGCAAATGTGCATTAATTAAATTCTTGTTTTTTAGCATCTAATCTGTTTCAAAAATACTAAAGTAGTAAACAAATTAAAATGTCGATTCAAAATTAAATGACTGAAATTCTAAACTTTATAACTGTGTAAAGTCTGAATAGCCAATATACTTACCTACATATCCTAGTTATTAAAAAAAACTTACAAGTTCAGCAAAGTTGGAAACCAAAAATGCATTTTTTTATTACTTCCCTTCGTCTGCGTCCGCAGTAAGTAAAAATCATGAAATCGAATATATCGCGACTTACCTAACCTGTTAGCTTAGATTTTAGATAACATTCCTACTTCAAACAGTCGAAAAATATTTAAGGTTTAGAGATAGAGGAAGGGAATCAATTAATTTGCAGTTTAGTCAAATGACTTTATACATGAATTTATGTTTAACTTAAAATTAATTATGTTTTAAAATTAATCACCAACTACGTATCAAAATCGACAGGTAATTAATAATTAATTAAAATGATAGCCAAAGTTTACTGAATAACCCTTGCGCTCACCGCTTGCGGTGGGAGTCGGAGTGGAAACCTAATTGTAAGTGGTTTATCTTCCGAACCTTCGCCCTTTATACAATAAATCCCTTGTCAGACTTCCTTACAACCCACCACAATTGAGGTGATAACTCTATTACAATGTACGGTACATTCATATCGATTGCCATGACTACTTTTACGGTCTTTAGGTTTTTTTGCCGAATTGATTTGAGACCTAATACCTCCTTTTAAGACTCTTTAGTTATTATAACACTGATGTTTAAATAGCGAAACCAGTTGGCTCAAATATATAATAATAAAACAACTGTGGAAAGTGCAAGTACGAGTAGAATAATAAATTGTGTCCTTTTTAGAACCTTTGTAGATTCAACATAGCCGTCTGTTCATAATATGTTAGAGCCACTTTATTCTCAATTCGTTGGACTAGAACGGATTGAGAATTTGTAAGTGCTATTGTAATTTTTGTGCTTTCCTATAATGAAAGGGTTTGCTGAGAAAATTTTGTTTGAAAATTTATTAATGGCTGTAATATCGATTAAATTAACTTAAATTTGTGTGATTTGGCGGTATGGGCGTCATCCGCATTGGTCTGTAACCTGTCTAGGAGAAGGATAACTCTAAAATCAAACCCAGAACTGTGTTTCGTCAGGTACAAGTAAGCAGACATAAGTAGCGAATTCTTCCAAACACCTTAGTCAACGCAAGGCCGGGCCGAGGCTGTGAGGTGTAACATTATGTCATGAACGTATCACCTTAGGGCACCTGGGCGAACCCTGTTGTATATTAGCTCGTACATTCTAAACGGAGCTCTGGGAGAGCCGACAAGTAGGTAAAATGATAAGAAGGTCTTCTTATGGAAGAGCTGGATTGTTCGAAATTAACCGGCAAACGACCTTGCAACCATGATGCGTTGAATGAGATGAATAGACTAAGAAACCTAGTCAGCAATAACTAAAAAGTAAAAAAATAATTTAAAAACAAAAACTTTTTAGAAAAAGCTTTTATTTAAGCGCTGTAAAAAGAGGACAATATTATTTTTCTTTAAAAATATTAACAATGAAATTACAACCTCATTATACACAATATATATATGATTATCAAAACTTGTGGCGATCATCAATATTTGTTTTAATTGAAATTTTATTAATTTAAAAAAATCAATTACTAGGTACTAGTTTATTTACACAAAAACATCGAGCGACAAGCTTTTATAATCATATAAATTGTGTATAATGAGGTTGGAAGTTTATTGTTACTATTTTTAAAGAAAAAAAATTGTTTTTTTTCCTTTTTAGAGCGTTTAAATAAAAGCTTTGTGTAAAAAGTTTTTCTGCTTTTAATTTATTACATAATCTTGTTAACAGATAGGAGTTACTTAACAATAAGCTTAAGATGTAATGGAGCTTTTATTCTATAATATGTTAAAATAAGTTGAATGTTAATAATTATAATAAAATGAGTTCACTATACACTTTATTTCATTTTCGAAAAATGAATATTTATATACTTACTTCAAAATAAGAAAATAAACAGAAGTCAGTAAGTGATTGATCACAGCTGTAGCACGTTATTTATGGGCCGAGTGTTTTAATGGTTAATAGGAAAACGCGATTTTTTGTATGGGTGTCTTTTATTAGATGTCTGCACATAATTGTAAATAATAATAATAATTGTCTGACTAAAAATCTATTTTGGATAGACCTATTTACTTTAAATAAGTAGGTAGAGGTTTAACGAGGAAACGTGCGACTAGCCGAAGATACTTAGTCCCACAATGTGATAGGAGGAAAGCCTATCGCCAACCGGACACACATTCAATCCCGGGCAGCGTCTTTTTTTCTAAAATTGAAAATGCTCTGTTTTTCGTTGCCTGAATCGAGAATCGAGCCCAGGGCCTCATGAAGTCCAACCACTCAACCACAGGGATGTTATTTATTTTACTAAACAAAACAACATGGTAACCTGAGATATGTCTGACTATTCTTCCGTTATTTTAGCTATTCTACCTTCCAAATTCAAATACGACAAACATGAATAAGGTAATGCGAAATTTCAATTTCCGGCCAACAGAAATAACTTCATTAATAATGTTTAACCAAAGGACCAAAAGTTTTGGAGATAAATGCTTTGAAAATTACAGATTTTCATGTTTACCACGTACTTCACTGGGTTGGCAAGTGTCACGGGAAGAATTTGACGGAAGGAAATTTCATAATGGCCAATATTATGTCACGAAAGGACTGACCTATTTTCAGTTGTTTCAGTTACGACAGACTATTTATAAATATATTACAGCCTTGAAATAAGCCGACGAAATTAGTAGATGGTAAAGAAGACGCCGAATCGCGCTAGTCACTAACCAGAATCAGACATTTACTATTTATATACATAAATAACAACTATTGACAATCAACAATGTTTCCAGATTTTTACGTTTATTCAAATTTAAAAAAATAAAGAATTTTTTTTGTGAAGATACAAATTTAAAAAAAATCACTCCAGACAGGATTTGAACCTATACCCTTTCGCCTCAAGCCGACGAATGCTCTAACCATTTGAGATACTGAGGATTCAAGTCCTGCTGTGAAATTTTTAATTCCTTTTCTTAGGTCATATAGATACCCAGTTTTGAGTACCTGAGATGAAACTCACATTTGTAATGGCCATAAGTAATTAATGGCCATAAATAATTTCTTTTAAGTTATTTTTATTTTAGCACTTCTACAAATACAAATTCTACAAATTTCTATAAATATTTATGCATAAGGTAGACTAAAATTTTGTTGTGGTATTAGTTATTGATATGCAAGATGAACAATAAGTTAATAGGCGATAAGATAAGATAAGAATAAGAATAGACTCTGCCAGATAGTATTATTTTAATTATTTTCAGTACTACAAATTAATAGGGCAATGAGTTCCATAACCTCGCTGATAATATAGTAAATGATAAATGATTTGCTATAAAAAGAAGTCGAGTGTAATGGGATCTCCAGTTGTAAAAAAATATTTGATTTTAAACTTAGTTTATGTGTATCGCTGAGAAATTTAAAGCGTCCTATTATATATATAGATAATTCGGAGCATTCAGGTTAAAAAGAATATAACATATGAGAAATAACATGTGAAAACTCGTTATTAGGCGAATTCCTAACCAGGTTTTTACAGAGATGAGAAACATGGTCATATTTATGAAGCCCACAGACATATCTAATGCCACGAATTTAGAGTTGGTCTAGTTCAGTAAAAAAATCCTGTTTTGCGAATCACTGAAATTGACGTCCAACGAATAGCTACATGAGGATTATGTGGCAGCATGTTGAGGGTTGCGAATCCAATTTTAAACAGAGTTTAGTTAAATATTTCTTCAACGCGTGGTTCATTTATTGTCTCAAGAAGTATCACTGAAAGCATATAATAAGAAATATTTAGGCTCAAATATCCTCTCCTTTATTGGCTTGTTTATCTTC
Source organism: Calephelis virginiensis (assembly GCA_002245475.1). Lineage (NCBI taxonomy): Eukaryota > Metazoa > Arthropoda > Insecta > Lepidoptera > Riodinidae > Calephelis > Calephelis virginiensis. The sequence continues at coordinate 255,998 of NJDC01002714.1, forward strand.
TTATGCCATTAAAAATACTTTTAGTCTCGTAATTTGTAAAAAATGTTTTCGAAATTCAGAAGTAACAAGTTTGTCTTCAAGATATTGGCTTAAAGAAACTTTTTAAACCAGGCTTAACTTATAACTAGATATTTGACCTTAAAAGTTGTCAGATGATTCTGGATATATTCAAAGTTTCACAAAGCTTCTGATTTTGTTTAGATTATCCGTTAAAACCTAATTTGGCGGATTTTTGAATTTGGTTTTATTATTGCCACGATTTTTAATTTGACAGCGATGATAGAATATAGGTTTTTGAAATTAAATAAAATGAATTGAAAAAAAATATGACATTGGAAGGTAAAGAAGCCGACGGATTTCCTGGTGGTAAGAAAGGTGGTAATGGTTTGTTGCCTACTTGAGACCAGGATGTTCGCAAGGCCGGCCAGCCTCGAGCAAAAGTAAGTTTACCGACTACCTAATCTTCCTAACCGAAACCGTCATGGCTGCAGGAATGCGTAAGGCGGTGGTGCCAATGTCGCTGCGAAACACTACCACCTAGTCAGATGTCACGGTGGTAGTGATGGTAAGCCTATGCTCGCCTTTTACGAGCTGTCTGGCAAAAAGGCACATGGTCTAATTTGCAAAAGATCCCGGACCAAATCGAGGAAAGCTAAACCTACATTATATGTAAAGTAAATTTAAATAAATTTTATTTTATTTTAATTGTCAGTACTTTAATGTAAATATTCTTCTCTTTGTACATATTCCCAAGTCAAGATAATTTTGAGTTTTACATTTTACTTACTCTGTGTGTATGTCAAGTGGTCTGGTGTTGAAGCAGACTAACGGCCAATGTTAATAATGTTTCTCTAAAGATGGATTTCCAGCAATCTAGATAGCTGCGTATCCGCCGGCCTATCCTATACCTAATTGCCATACTTATCCTGTCCACAGATATGTTATTGGCAAGCGATAACATAAAAATGGATCAAAATATCTTGGACAGCAAGTTTTGGATTAGTATTGATTATTAATATTTACCGTAAATGAGGTTCCGGGTTAAATTCCTAGGTTAGACAACTCAAGAACTCTTTCGTTTTAAAAAAGCAATGTTGCCCTATATTGGATAAGTACCTGATTGGCTGGCTGGTTATCACATTGTGAGACATATTTTTGGTTGTTCATGGTTGTCTATGCATAACTGCTCTGAGACATGGTATACTTATTAGCCAGATTCTACTAGAGCTTGAAGAACTGAGATTATGAACTTGACTAGATTGCGAAGTTCTGCAATACAACACTAAATCGTAAGTTCTTGTTGAGTTGAACAGACGACAGTATATATTATGTACATAATGTTGTTGGAACTAAAAGCATAATCCAAATTCTGTAATAAGCAAAATTTGTTAGCTAAAACATGTAATAAAATATATTGTGGAACGTACAAGTTGGGCATCTTGTAGAAAACGGGCATTAGTGTTTTGGCTAATCGTGGGTGCCTTGGTTGTGCCTCTGCCAATCTCTTTGGGAATATGGGCGTGAAGATACAATAAAATCAAGCATCAAGAAATTTAACCATCCAAACGAAGTCTTCATTTCATGAACCGTGTATAACATGTCCAATTGATAAGTTAATAAATTGTTTCTAGAATGGAATTCCACCAAGCACCGACGATAAGTAGTATAGAAACTGTCTATACTTATAAAATAACATGTCCTGGCTGACTTACTGATTCATCTTCGCAGAGCAAAAACTGTTAAGAGTTACAGCTACGAATTTGATGAGCGTGGTCGCTTTATTGAGTAGACACCCACTAAGGACAGAATTTTTGGAAATTCTACCCCTAAGGGGGTGAAATGGGAGTAGAAAGTTTGTATGGAAGAAATTAGAAAGATGAAGTGTTATTTTATATATACATAGAGTTGAGTGGTGCGTCACTATCTTAATTCCTAGATTATAGGCTACGTGAGCAAGTCTCCCTTACCGTTTAGTATGGAACACGATAAGGACGAATCCTGAGGCAATAGTGGCAGGAATAGGTAAGGCGGCGGTAAGAATCTGAGTGAGAGGTTGCATAACACTCTACTTTGTATTTATGTGAGTTTGTCAATACAATACAAATAGTTCACCAAGGCCAAGGTTGTAAAATGTATAATACAATTCAAAAACATCACCCCAGAAATCTCCTATACGTAAATGGAAGCACTCTAAAATTCTCACTGAGGATAAAATGAAGTAGTTAATTTTGTAAAGTGGTTTGGTTAAATTGTAGGCGAGATGCGCACATCGATCCAATCTAAAGTCCGCTGTAAGATGAAGTGCGGTTGAAAAGGTCCACAAATTCCAGAGGGTTAAACAGATTCATTCTTCAGAGGTTCTGCGATAACTTCGTAAAGTGAAAGCTGCTCTTATAACTTGAATAGTCCGAAGAATTTTGTACTAAACTAGAAGCTACTTCCGAGCCGTGATTAAAGTTTGCGATTTTACTATGAGTGAGGAAATTTACGCTTTCTATAAGTTTTATGAAACGTGGCGTGGATTTAGAACTTCTATTATGGAATGATGAAAAACTGTCAAAATTTATTTTTATTTCAATATTTCGTGACCAGATGGAGTGCTTCGCAGTACTGTTACTGTACCCAAGCTGTTACTGTTTCGATTATCTCTGAGGCTATTACATCTTGCTATTGTTGTGTTAGGTGTCAAAGAGTAAGGTGGACGGCAGATTTTTAAAGCTAATCAATAGGATGGCACCAACAAAATCTATGCCATAGATTCTATGGTAATCTCTAGGTCTAGATTGTCATGTAACATCCAAAAGATCGCTTGCTTGTTCGCTATCTTACAACTTAAATTAGTTAACTTAAAAAACTGATTTTCTAGTTTTCTCGTTGACCGACCCAGGGATCGAATCCGGGACCTCAATAAGTCAAGTCCTACACTGGACTGCTAGACCACAGACACACAACAAAAACATGGCTATATCTACTAGTAGATTTTATAATACTACTTAAGATGTATCAAATAAGCTCAAAAACAATATGATAATGTTATGGATTTTAGGAGGTTATATAGCGAGCTTCCGGTCATAATTGCTATATTATTTAACAACATTTAACAAATTTTCAAAACTATTTTCATTTTTTTTTTATTTCAAAACCTGTTCAATCGGTTACGTATAGCTGCTTTAAAAATGCTGCATTAACTTATATATTTAATATGAGCACAAAATAGTATCAAGTTCATACAATCAATGAAAGAAATATACATTTTCGCATTTTTGAAGAAACGCAATAAAAATATGTTGAACCAATATGGCTGTGTAAGGAACAGAACAAAATGGTTACTTATTTTTATGTATGAGTCTCGAATATACAAAAGTTGACCGAGACCCGAGTCAAGCTTGTAACAAAGTAGAGCATGAAAATTTCGATTTTCTGAATAGTCGTAAAAAATATAGTTTTGGTAGAAAGGCTAATGGAAGGCAAGCGTTTGTTTTAGTTAATAACATATTATAATTATGCATATTGAGACAAATCATTCGTTTTCTTACCGATTTATCTGACACAGCTACCTCAACTTGAGTGCTCATTACTATCTGTATTTCGGTTTAGGAAGATCGAGTACCCGGTGAACTTTTTAAGATTTTGTAAGGTGATAAAATTAGCAACGCGCATTTGCCACTTTTGGTATCTTTAGGCTAAATATATTTAAAATCCTTTACAAAATTTAACGAAATAAAGTAAAATTTATCATTACGTAAGTTAGGAACCAAATATTACATATTGCTCTCGAGTTGATTGTAGTTTTGTTGTTTTAAAGCATAATGCGATTACTGTCTGACATAGGTGCATTCACTTTTGGTATTTCCAGTTACATCATCTAGGGTTGTTACTCCAATCTAGTGTTTTGTCGAAACGTAGTATTCGAATTAACTTTTCGATAACAAGATGTTCATGCTAGGGCTGCAGGTCGCGTGAGTTGGTCTTATTACCGCATTGCGATTCTCGTAGCGAAGCCAGAACTGGCAAATCGTTTTGCATTTGTTTACCGGAGAATATTAACTAATAAACATTTTATTGTTCTTGTCGACTGAAGCCGAACCAAATATAAACGAGTTTTTATTTCTTAGTTGTTACCTACAGTTTCAAACGTTTTAAGTTTATGGCTTTGCTTAAAAACTTCTAAAGCGATTGTGATAGAAGTACTTTATTTTCTTTTTTTTTATGACATTGGAAGGCAAACAAGCAGACTGATTTCCTGATTTGAAGACATTCCCGCCGCCTAGAGACACCAAAGGTGGTAATGGTGCGTTGCCAACCTGAGTCCGGGTTGTTAGGCCTCGAGCAAAAGTTTACTGGCTACCTTACCCTCCAATCCGGAACACGTCATGACGTTATGGCGGCAGAAATAGGTAAGGCGGTGGTACCGATCCGGGCGAGTCGCTGCTAAATTCTACCACCTAGTCAGATGTCACGGTGTTAGTGACGGTGAGCCTATGCTCGCCTTTTATGAGCTGCCTGGCAAGGAAGGCAGATGGTCTATTCTACAAAGAAGCCCGGACCAACACGGGGAAAAACAACGGGGGGGCATCCAGGTCTCTTATGAAGAAGACCCCATTACTCTCGTCGGTAACAGCAAACGTTGCATTTTAAATTTGTTATGACCTTTATGATCACTGACGGTTGTGTGCTCTGCAGCAACTTCACCAGGTTGGGACTTGTTATACAGGTAAGTGAGCTCATATTTTTTTAAGACTTGGCTTTACTTATTGACCCGTCGAAACTGATTTCTTCGCTGAAACCGAACTTTTGGTGTTAGTGTCTGGTGAAAACCGGAAATTAAAACTAACCTAAATATGATACAAAATTTTATTATGATAAAATTGACACTGAATATTAATACTATACCTTATACATACATACATACATATCTTCACGCCAAGTCCCTTACGTGGTAGGCAGAGAGTATCGAGTGCCAGACCTCACGATCCTGACAAACCTGTCTTGCTTCCTTCACATTCATAACCCTTTTCATACAAACACGCCGGTTTCGGAGACTCTTGACACCGCTCTCGGATAATATCCGATTGATCTGATCGTGAAATGTCAGCCTTGGTCTCCCCGGGTACCTACATCCATCCACATTCGCATTGTATATCTGCTTTGTCAATCTTTCATCTGTCATTCTTTCCACATGACCGAACCAGCGGAGCATGCCCTTATATTATATTATATTTTTTATATTCATATCTACAGCCATATACATAGGTAGTTAGTATTGTCAAATGAAAAAAAAATCAATAACGTATTTTATTTTAGCACTTGCCCTGTGCTTGGGATAGATTTCTATAAATTTTAAAGAGATTTTCAATTGGTTAGAGCATTCGTTGGCTTGAGACGAAAGGTTACGGGTTCAAATCCTGTCTGGGGCGAAATTTTTTATTTCTTTAAAATTTATTAAAATCAATAAAGTATGGAGGTGACACAGTTGTTTACGGGTAGGGTATCTTCACACCCATATCCCCGAAGAGGCACAATCAGGGCACTCACGACTACCCGAAGAGACTAAGTCCCACAAAGTTATAGGTGGTAAGCCTATTGCCAACCGGGCATATATCTAATACCGGTAAACGTTTTCCTTATTAGAAAATACACAATTTTCTACTTTTTTGTTGCCCGACTCGGGAATCGAACCCATCCCGGATCAAAAAGGTCAAGAAGTCAAGTCCGACACCGGTCCGCTAAAGAACAGAGGCGATTTAGTCATTTATTTTTTTATTAAATATGTATATTACGTAAAATATATATCTAAATATCTGGTCCAGTACTGCAAAATTTGCCGAACAACGCACAACAATTCATGAGCACA
>NJDC01002714.1:272228-320739 GCA_002245475.1 Calephelis virginiensis
GCAAAGAGGCTGATGATACTACATTGGGACAGTCCCAGACCAACACAGAGAAAATAATAAAATATTGGATGAAATCAGATCCTTTTGCGATGTAAATGAAAAAATCAATACCAAAGTCACCGAGTGCTGGAGTACTTTATTACTTTAAATAAAGTTGTACGTCGGAGAAATTTAACATGCCTCATTACCTTAGTTGTTTATTATTGGGTTAGTTCACTGGTTTTCTTAGTAAAATGCGTTTAAAGTGAGAAAATAGATCCAACCCCGTCAGAAGTTCATTACTGAGATAGAAAACTTTAGCAATAAAATTAGAGAGCAAAATCTAAATATGTCAAGGTGACGAAGAAGATGCGATTAAATTCAAAACATAATATGCTAATGCATAACTTTAAACCGTTTTTTATGATAATGGAAGGCAAACAAGCAGACGGATTTTCTGATGGTAAGAAATTCACGCCGCCTAGAGACACCAAAGGTGATGGTGCGTTGCCAACCTGAGGCCGAGATGTTAGATCGTGAGCAAAAGTAAGTTTACCGACTACTTTACCCTCTGAATTGAAACGCGTTAACGGCAAGCACTGACGCTATGGCAGTGAATATACGTAAACCAATCCGGGCAAGTTGCTGCAAAACTCCACCACCTAGTAGGATGTCACGGTGTTAGTGACGGTAAGCCTATGCTCGCCTTTTACGAGCTGCTTGGCAAGAAGGCATATGGTCTATTCGGCAAAGGAGCCCGGACCAACACGGGGCAAAATTTGTAGAATAATACTTACTTCTTTACGTAAAGTCCGTTGCGAGGTAGACAGAGTATCGAGTGCCAAATATTACGATCCTAGCAAACTTGCCTACCTTCTACCAAATTGAATGAAATTGTATACCTTGATAGTTTTCTAGCATAGATTTAAGGTTTACCGCGCATATAGAAAGAAGAGTTTGAGCAGGGAATAGTGTGAACGGAGAGCCTATTGGCAAGCGAAGTTTTGAGTTACAGTACCAGACTCGCTTTGCCTAATTATGTGCTTATTATAATGTTACTCTATTAAAATGAGAGTTGGATGTGTAATAAAAAGTATGATAAATGCAGCTGGAATGAGAGCGCAGCGTAAAATCTGTGGTGTTACGCTCGCTGACCGCATTCCTAACAGTGAGACCCGCGAAAATGTGGTATTGAAAGAAAGTATTGGTGTGAAAATGAGAAAGGGCATGCTCCGTTGGTGCAGTCACGTGGAGAGAATGACAGGTGAAAGATTGACAAAGCACATATACAATGTGAATGTGGATGGATGTAGATACCTGGGGAGCTTAGGTTGACATTCCATTATCAAACTGATCGAGTTTTATCTAAAGTCTAAAATATCAAGAGTCTGCGAACCCGCTGTGTTTTGTATGAAAAGAATAATAAAATGGGTTACCTCATCTACGGCCAATATCAATAATCAATCAATCCTATTTCAAAACTTGCTGTCCAAGATTGAAAGTTTGATCCATTTTTATATTATCATTTGCCAATAATATATCTGTGGACAGGATATATATGGCAATTAGGTATAGGATAGGCCGGCGGATACGCAGCTATCTAGATTGCTTGAAATCCATCTTTAGAGATACATTATTAACATTGGCCGCTAGTCAAACGTCCTGACTTCTTGGTGACAGTTTTGCCAGTTGTGCAAATATTTTATAGACTAGATACCTACTGGCACAGTTTTTATAGAAAAAAATATATATGTTCAAGGATATTAAGTCTTTGGTATGCGCCATTGTGAGCATTTTCTGTGAAAGAAGAGCATTTAGGTTTTCGAATTTTTTCCGTTTGATATCGAAACTGTTCCATGAAATTCATATTTCTGTTTTAGTAAAATAGCTCTGTAGATGTAGGTAAGTGTTTAGTTTACGAAACCTAAAACAGAAATACATGATTTGAAATATAATTTCAAACAATCGTGAATTTCTGAGGACTTCATCGAAATTTCAATAAAGAAATTCCATTAAGTACCGCCATTGGGACTCAGTCAAATAAAACTGCCGAAATGAGATGCAAATATTTGTGTAATCCTACATCTAAGAACGATTGCGATATGATCCGACAAATCTTGATTGGTGTCCTTATAAATGTGAAATGTTTGGAATATTATTACCATTTATTTTAGTCGTACTACTTATCCTGTTCTGGCATATCAAATTTACTTACTTTAATAAGTCAATAAATTTCAATTTTCATGTATGATATTACAATTTTAATAGCTTTTCTGTAGAGTTTTCATTATTTTGAATTATGTTAATTTGAAATGATTTCAGATTACCCGACCTGGCGAATTTCTTTTGCTTGGTACTCCATACTGTTTCCCTACCCAGGGGACTTGGCCATAAGATACACGAATATGTACTTGATGACCTATATGTTCAAATAAATATATCTATTCGGGATATCAAGATATTTTGTTGCTTTATACTGAGTATTGCTATACTTGTTATTTCTAAACTACAGAACTTGTAAATTTTAAAAACAATTTGTATTTTGTTTTTTATCTGTCTCACATGGGATCCTGTTTAGTAAGCAGAATAAATGGTATCCTAGCAGAAAAGAAAGTGTGTTGGATATTTTTTCTTATATTACGTATTTGATTTTACTGTAATAATTTACTTTAAAACAATTAATTAAACAAGAAGTTAGTTATTTTTTATTGTGATATGAATATTTAATTTAATATTACTTGTTTTTTTTTAATTTTGACATCGACATTATTATTTTTTTCTTTAAATTAACTGACTAGCATAAATAATTAAGTTTTACATATATATAAAACAGTAAATTCAATTTAGTAACTTATTAATTAGAGAAGGCAATTGACATGCTATTTACGGTACAGTCTCAAATTTCACAAATCAGTGGTGAAAGAATCAATAGCTAGCAAGTCCGTTGTGTAACATATTATTTCTTTTGTATCTACCCTCTATAAAATGAATTTATGTTTACAAATCAAAAATATTGTTTGGTAGTTTAAGATTTAGCCCTGATGATGGCGTTTAAGCGAAACCGGTAGGCTATTTACAAAATAATAAATTATAAGTGATACGTAAAACAGTACAAGTGCTTATTTATTTAAAGATATGAATATTTGGAAGTTTGACCACGCGCTGATGATGAAAAATATTAAATATACAAAAAGATATACGGTACGTGTTTTAAGGGTTATGAAATTCGGGGACACCAAGGTTAACATTCCACGATCAGATCGCTCGAATATTATCCAAGGGTAGTGTTAAGAGTCTTCAGCGTGTTTGTATAAAAAGGGTAATTAATGTGAAAGAAGCCACACAGGTTTCTCAGGACCGTGAAGTTTGGCACCCAATACTCTCTACCTACATTGGCGTATGTGTCTGTACGTATGTACCGATTTTAAAATTTCTTTTTAGTTCAAAGAGCATACATCCGAGGTGGCCCCATTCTTATCAAGTGTATCTGTAATGGAATACTCGAAAAACCACAAAAATCGTCATCAGTTTTTGCGTACTTCGAAAGCTTACTTAAAGAAATCGAAATCGTATTTATGCAGTTTTACGGCGCTTTAATAATCTACCAATACAAAAGCTTTATCTCCATCTTCAGTTTTTTTTTCAATATAACCAGCAAAGTAATGTTTTGTGGAAATCCTTCAATAATACAGGTAAATCGTACATAATAAATCATAATGAATGTGAAATAAAAATCGTTTAAATTTACAAGAAAATCTCAAAAAGATGTGTTGTTAAAAATAATTAACGCAATTACTCTACCGATACCTGTTACAAAAGCTAACCTGGCGAATGAATTCAAGGAGAAATCTAAAGCTAATCTTTCTAATACTTACAAAAGACATAAAAATATACATCTGATTGAAATAAATAAAATTGTAATGATTTTTAGTACCATCGTTACTAATCGTTGACCGCCTCGTTGGTCGAGTGGCAAACGTACACGCCTAACTACACCGAACAAACGCGATTTGATTCCCGACGGGGGAAGGCATTCGTGTGATAAACATTTAGTTGTCTGTATTTCCGGGTCTGGGTGTTTATTAAATTTATTCTGGTATCTATTTAAGTATTTCTATGTATTAATATCGTTGACTAACACCCTTAACACAAGCAAGGGTTAGATTAAATTTGAGTAATTTGTTCAGAGATATTATTATTATTATCAACCTCTAACTCTTTATTAACAACTCGAAATTGAAAATAAAACAAAATTTGTTGTACTAAAAATTCATGACACTAGAAATATTAAATTGAAAAAGTAAAAAGAAACTGGAAGTCAACAACAGGAACAGAAAATACTCCGGTACCTATAATCCCTATTTCCCAAAATCAACAATGAAATTGTCCCTACAAAATTAACTAAATCCCGCGTTCTATACACGTGTTCGCAAACCGAGGCTTCATATAGGAAATTAGGGATTTTAGGTACTAAGCAGATGAAATGGCACTCAGTAAACATTTGTGAAAGCTTAAGGCCATCGATACAACATACAACCTCTGTTACGTGTTACTGTATTAGTTTACGGTAGACAGGGTTAAATTTATTAACATTTTTAAAATTGTTTGTGATTTATAATTCAAATTGTAATAAATATAAAACTACTTTAAGTATGAACATTAAAACGTTGTGTACATAATTAAATAATTACTTTATTAAATACTAGCTGATACCTGCGGCTTCGCCCGCGTTTTCACAGAAACCCGGTGTGCGATCGGGATTAAAAATAGCCTATATGTTAATCCAGGTCACAATCTATCTGTCTTCCAAATTTCAGACAAATCCGTTCAGCCATTCGAGCGTGAAAGAGTAACAAACATCCATACATCCATACTTACAAACTTTCGCATTTATAATATTAATAGGATTTGCACACCACAATGTGGTAGAATATGTTGGAAACTTTAAATAATTTTGTAACAACTTCAATACGCATATTCCCCAAATAAATATGTTTTCTTTCTTTTCTTTCTTTCTGCTGATACTTGTGACACAGGCTTACACGTAGTATGGGTTTTTACATGTTCGTATTAATCTAGTAAAACCTTTGTTAAGAGCATTAAGGTCGATTTGATTTAAATTCCTCGCACTGTGAATAAAAAAAATATTAGAAGGTCGACAACGCATCTTTGATACTTCTAGTACATCGGATGACGGTGTCGGCGAGTTCTCACCACCAGCTGACCCAAAACAAAACTATGTTTTCATGACGTCCATGTTATTATGTTATATAAATGTTATATAATGTTATATAAAGTGAACATACTAAACTCAATTTATTTATAAAACTTAAAAAATGTAAATACAAGTAAATGAAATACATAGAAGAAAAATGTATAACAGTTTTATCAATTAGAATAAGTATGATTGTCATTCAAAAAATGTACGAGAACATATTTTTTTGTAAAACAAAAAGTGAATATTTATAAACAGTATAAATAAAAAAAAAAACATAATAGATGTTTGGACTTGTGTAATATGTCTTCAATAACCTTTCGAAATCCTACGGCTGGGAATGGCATTTACAAATAAAAGCATTGTCACAAAAATATGTTATTAAAGACTCAGTTATAATAAAAAACCGGCCAAGTGCGAGTCGGGCTCGCGCACGAAGGGTTCCGTACTATCATCTATAAAAGAAAATCCCGTTTGTTGTATGGGAGCCCCCCTTTTTATATTTACTTTATTGTTATTTAATTATTTATTTTGAAAGGTAGTATACAAGTAAATATTCTGTGAAAATTTGAAGCGTTTTACGTTACGTATTACCGTTTTTAATATTTAGCAAAAAACACGTTATTTGTATGGGGACCCCCTTTATAATTTTTTTAATTTTTAGTATTTGTTGTTATAGCGGCAACGGAAATACTTACAGACAGACAGACAGCAGTCTGATATCTTGTTGGTTGAAGGGTTAGCTTACATGCTCAACTCCACATATTATTAACTACGAGGCTCCTCTGGGCAAGATGGCAACCTGGGACCTCAAGAAGTCAAGTCCGACACTACCACTAGTCAATAGAGGCGATAAATTTGTGTAGAAATACTTTATTTATTTAATTTCATAACGGTAAATTATAAGCGATTTTCTATGAATATTCCTCTTTAAAAATCCTTATCTATCAGAGAAATAATTTCAATTAGAAATACAAAGATATTAAAATCAACGTACGATGTCTAATGTCCACTGGTGAAACATTCCAGAAATACTCATTTTTTCAGACTGTTGGACAAATACACACAGTAAGTCTAACAAGTTGTACTGTTTTACGAGCACCCACCCAAATCAAAAATATATTTTTTATATGTGAAAGGTCAGCGAACACCAGGTATTCCTGATGATAAAGGACAACTGAAAACATATAGACCGTTAGAGCGAATTAAAGGTCGAGAGCGCCCTAGGCTAACACTTTATTAGCGCCCCTACAGCGGGTATCTATACTATTAATAACTCTAGATATTTCTATGTCAAAAGTTTCGTCGGATTCTATTCAGAAGTTGTCTAAGGGGTAACAAATACAACAATTAAATGGCAGCACAGGTGAAATAAAGAAATTGAAGAAATAAAGCGATGCTATAGTGATGAAGTGATAATAAACAAATCTGGCTGTTTTATGTGAGTGTATAATAGTACACGTACACGCCTAAATAGTTCGATTCCCGACGGGAGCAGGCATATGTGTGATGAATATTTAGATGTCTGCGTTTTTAGGTCTGGGTGTTTATTAAATTTATTCTAGTATCTATTTAAGTATTTATATTTATTAGTATCGTTGACTAACGTCCATAACACAAGCATATAATTTACTTACTTTGGGGTTTGATTTAATTTATGTAACTTGACCAGGGATATTTATTTATTTAATTATTATTCCTATCATAAGGTATACCTAATAGTGCGTTTGATAAAAAATCTTAAATGAAAAATTATTTATTTATCACGATGCTAACAATAACCCCGGTTGTTCCTAATGTGGGGAACCCAGGATCCGCTTCCCAACTCATACTTCTCCACTCGCTCGGGGTTCCGGGGTTCGGGGTTAAATCGCTTATAGACTACAAAATTGATGGATGAGATCAACAGGATGATTAAACATTCTTTCTTTAACATCCAACTAATGATATACCATAGGACACAGTCAAAGTATGTGCAAACAAACTTTCTTAGGCATTCTTTTCTTTATCTCACATGGTGATTCTTATGGTGAATGTAATGCCTATCGCATTTCACGCTTTAATAGAGCTTTTTTGTATACAATTTTTCACATAAAACATGGGCAGTGATAAACGGAAATTCACAAAAGATGGGCTTTAGGTCTACAGATTTGTTCCAGCCAACCCTAAAAATAAGAATCTGGGATGAAACAGTGGAAGGTCTTATAAAATTAATCAGTCTATGTATACAAGAAAATTGAATGCCACCAGATTAGATTAGATTAAAAAGTTATTTTACTTATTATTAATAGGCAATCGCCTCTGTGGTCTAGCGGTCCGAGTGTTGGACTTGACTGCATGAGGTCCCGGGTTCGAATCCCGGGTCGGCCAACACAAAGAAAATTGGATTTTTCCAATTTTCTAATAAAAAAAATGTTGGTCGGGATTGGAAATGTGCCCAGTTGGCGATAGGCTTGCCACCTATCACACTGTGGGACTTAGTGTCTTCGGCTAGTCGTGGATGCCCTGGTTGTACTGCTGCCTACCCCTTCGGGGATATGGGCGTGAAGATACTACTTTTATTAATAGGTTTCATTAGATTAAACTGTTTTCATTTTCAGAATGCGGGTAAGATATCCGATGACTTTAATTGTCATTATCGGGGGACTGGTTTTTCATTTGGAGGAAGCTTTGGAAGTTGCGCTTCTTTATATCTGCTCACTAGCTTGTTAAAGCGATTGCGATATCCTTTGCCGCAAGATTCTTGTCTAAGAAGCTACACTTAAAGTCATACGTAATGTCTATTTGACTTTAAGTCTAGTTCGTACCTACTTGTAAAAACTTTTGCCCTTCAAACGAGTCCAATCTTTTGTATAGCGGATGTAAGTGGTCTCGTATAGTCTTGGAAACCGCTTTTTGGTGACACATATGTCAGTTACGTATGCTTTACGATTTTTAGGAGATTTTGATGCTTGCCATTTCTTGGAGTGCTTTATTCAAACTTTTTTGGTAAAATTTGTTTAAATGTGGTCGAACTGACTTTTAATGGTTTAATTTACTGTTGGAACATCTGCCGCTAGTAGCAAAAACGAACTACATAGACAGCGTAAAATGGGAAAATATCCATCAAATAACCACATAACGGTTATTTTCTCCTCTTTCGTCTCATCTTACGTCACGTCTACGTTTAATCTTACGTTGAGTAATAATTTACGTCCAACCTTATTCATAACGAGGAGATGAAGTTAAACAGTAAGTGACTCTCACCGGGATTGACCTTACAATTGGTAATTTTGCTGACGTGGGTACTCTTTCTTAAAAGGAAGTCAAATAAATTCGCGCTTCGTTTCCTTGTAAAGTAAATTAGATGTTCAGATTTTTATGTAGAAAAACGAGTTCACAAAAGCGATGTTAGCCGCAACGTAGATTCCAAGAATAGTTTCTTCGTCCATATTGCTTCTGCTATAGACATAGCTAACTAAAAACGTTCCAACTCCTCTCAGTTTTCACCCACACGCCTATTTGGATCGTCAAACAAAATGACCCCGGGCGAAGCATATCTCAAAGTAAGTTCCAAAATCTCGTCAATTTGGCACGGCTACAATCAACCTGGGGTGCGTAAATACTTATCATAAGTGATTCACCATATTATGGGTATTGTCGAGGCAACTAACCCGCACAACGTAATGCCATAACTTCTTAGCGAGCACTTTCAGTTTCGTTTCGCCATTCCCACACCATTTGATTGCCCGCGTCAGGAGCGCCCGTATACAGCAAATTGTAGACGTTCACGCTTTTTAAGTAGGTGTTTATATTGTAGCTTCTGTAATCTGGCGGTTCAGGAGTTGGACTTGAGAGCATGAGGTCCCGGGTTTGAATCCCAGGTCGGGCAAAAAAAAGAAAATTTGGTTTGTCCAATTTTCTAATCAAAAAAATGTTGCTCGGGATTGGATATGTGCCCGGTTGGAGATAGGCTTGCCACCTATCAAATTGTGGGACTTAGTGTCTTCTGCTAATCGTGGATGCCCTGGTTGTGCCTCTGCCTACCTCTTCGGGGATATGGGCGCGAAGATACTTTATTTTGTATTTATTGAAAAGTTACAAGAATTATACCCCTTGACTATTATTGAATCGACGCGTATACTTTATAGGTTATTATAAAATATACAGGTAAGTAAGCAAAATGGCGATGTACGCTAAAAAGTTAAGCGATGGATTTTTTTTATCGAGTAAGGCGCCTAGCTTCTACAACATTATTTCACTTTTCCAATTTGGGTCACTTTTTATTGCATCAAGGCTAAAATTAAAAAGGTCAAGAATAAGAAAGTGTTAAAGTAAAGAGTTATTTGGGTTTGACTATAAGAATAGTACGGAATTCTTGTTGTATTCGAGACATAAATGTCCATGTCTCCGACGTGTTTAGCGTATAAACTAGATACTGAAATCAAATAAACAAAATTGAGTGTAGGTTCAGCATATTAAAATATTTCAAAGTACGGACAATATATACTAATACGTAGCAAGTATTTTCGGGTCAGGCATTCGTGCGGTGAACATACATTTTGAATCCCACCCGGATTTAATGAACTTATTTGTTATCACTATTATAATTTAATCACAACATTATATTTTTATTACATACATACAGGAAAAGATACAGGATCCAAGTCGCTTATAAAAAAGAATGATGATAATGGCGCGTTGCAAATCTTAAACCGATTTGTTAATGTGCCATAAATGTTGATGTCTGGGTGTTTGGTGAATTTATTTTTTATAAATATTATTATCCAAATTGTAACATACCTTAATTTTAACATGCAGACTGAGTTTCAGATGATAAGATACAGGAAACAACTGGTTTTTAAAAAATAAAAGTGAAAACAAAGCATTGTCAACCTTAGGCTGAGGTATTATTATACTAACTAATATTATTTGCTATATTTGGCGGTTAGCTATTCCAAATGCAATGATGTCAGGTAAAAATGTAATATATTCTAACAAACATGAGTCCAACTTAAGAACCTTACGCTAAATAATGATATGCTACTGTTACACTACTTAATATTTTTCTTCGTATTGGTAGTGGACTTCTATGAAGACGATTTACCTCACTGCCAGTAAGCTTGTAAGAGGCGGGCATAGGTTGAATCGTCATTACCAACACGACTATGGACCGACCGTTTTACCCATTTCTGACGCTATAATATATTTTGCACCGCAGGGTAGTGAACCTAACACTCAGGCCATAAGAGAGCGACGCACATATACTATAGTGTATATACTATAGTCCCTTACCGCCTAACTATATTAATAGAAAAGCAACCTTTATTATACTACAGATAATTTGAAATTGCTAAACATGTTATAAGAACTTGGACATAATTGCTTTTGCTTTTGTGTCCGAATCTCTATTTATCTGTCCGGATTATTCTGTATTATTTCCGATTAAATCCTAACATTTGGTAACCCTACAGAAGGAAGACAAGCTTTGTTCGTCGACAATACTAATCGCAAACAATATGGAACGTAATATTATGCGACTTGTTTAAGACATGTATCCTTATATTGCCTTTATATATGGATTAGAGAAACATGTACCTATATGTCGTTGTCATTATAAGGGGTTTCTATTGATCAACTTCCAACAGTATTTTAATTTTTTTAATACTGCGTAGTATCCTATGTTATAGTATTTAATCTCTAAGGTAGCTTGTAAATTTGTCACCTTAATATAATTAAAATCTTATTGTTATGATGATAGATATATAGAAATAAAGTGCGACTAAAATATTTGTTCAGGAGTCAAAATCGGAACTAAACCGCTATTTCGTGAAACGTCATTCCGCTGTCAATTTCTATTGCACGAGTACCGAAAATGAAGTACCTATGACTACTGAGCAGATAAGTTTGTAGGTCTTTAATATCTATAAATTTTTTGTTTTACAGTAAAAAAAAATTCCAAAATAAATATAGATATTATACGTTTTAGACATTTTTTTTGTTTTTTAATTATATATACAATAGTCATTTTATTTAAAATAAATGAACAGAGAATAGAATAAATAATACTATGTATCTAACTTAAGTGTAACTAAATCTCACCTGAAAGTCAGCGTAGTGAGAGGTCTGTAAGATTTATGACTGGCCACATCCGACATTGGCGTCCCCCAAAAGTCATTCTTGAATATCCACAAAACCGGATTTTCTCCCGTCACGTCACCGTTTGTCACTATAGCTGGGATGTCGTCATGCACGAATTCACCATTCAAACTATTCGAGTATGTTAAAGCACCCACAAGGGCCACTAGGATGTACACTGTCCACTCTGTTCTGCACACACTAGACCAGGGTTTTGCACTCGACTCCTCTCGGACAGGCAGTAATGGACGACGACGCATTTTTCCTCACAATGTTTTACATAATGTAAAACGCTACATTCAAAAATTATTTATTTAAATTATGAACTTTTTATGTCCCCAAATAAGTCAAAATGTTATGTATATTTTTTTGTTAGTAATGTGCCTGTAACAAACATAGTTTTTCGATTTGTATTGGTCTTATTTATTTTGCTATTTGTAAGTAAGCAGATAAAAACCCTATGAACTACTCTGCGGATTACTTTTATATTTTGTTTAATTTTGTAGTTTTAATATTTCTTATTTAATTAAATGCATGTTGCGTTGAAATTTCAGTTGAAATTTGAAATTTTCTTTGATATTTCGCAATCTCCTTTCGCACTAATTCAGTTTATTTTTAAACTATATTAATTTTTATATTAAAAAGTACAAATTAATAAGATAGTATCTGTATTTACTTTGGTAAAATTTAATTGATATAACCAGTAACTTTAAATTAAAAAAAAGGGAATTAGAATACACAAGGTATACTTTAATTATTTGTCCGGAAAACTTAGCTACTTAGCGAATTAAAATCAGGATTAGTCAAAAACTGGTTAAAATAAATCTTGACTTGCTTTCACATGTAGTCAGCATTTACAAACATTTTGGTTTTTAACATTTTTTTAAATTTTTTTAATGGTTTTTGGCTCCGTAAATATTTAGAACCACTAAGAATACCTATACTTTGTAAACCTGTACACTAAATCATATTATAAATAATCCGTTAACATTTCCAAAAGTTTAGTTTACCAAATCGTTTGTCTGTCTGTACTTGTGATGGATTACAGGCTCATAAATCAACATCTTGGGTCAGTCGACGACCGCTGATGTCATATTCATGAGGCCCGCATAAGCGATGGTCCGGGTGAAAGATGGCTGACCCTTTTCGTTATTTCGTTTTTTGTGAGTTTATTTTACAAATGTACTATTGTTTTAATTTTCTTTTGATTTGTTCTTTGTTCTGCGAACTCTGAGACCTGTAACAAAAGAGAATATTTCTTTATATAACTGTTCGTTATAAAGGTAAAGAAAATTAACTTTTCAAACGTTTTTCGTTGAAATTGTAAAAGTAAATTATTTGACTTATTTCTTTGTAGATATTGCTTGCATTTCCAGGTGTTCGTTTGCTTGTTTGCTTTTGAATACTGAGTATAGAATTAATATGTTTTATATTAAATTTTAAAACAATTGTATAGAAAATGTACCTTCATGCGTACCTCCTGAAGAGATAGGCAGAGTTACAAAAAGGGCACCCATGACTAGACCGTGACACTAAGTCACACAATGTGATAGGTGGCAAGCCTATCGTCAACCGGGCACATGTCCCGACTAACATCATTTTTATTAGAAAATTGAGAATATAAGAAAAATCTAATATTATAAAAAATAATAAATTTTCAAACATATTAGATAAACCAATTTCATTGAATTTTAGCGTACAATTATATAAAAAAGATTAAGTCCATGGGAAAGGACAAAGAGTATTTTATATGATTGCAGCAGATTCTAGCGAGAATGCTAAATGCAACTTTTGAAGTAAGAAACAAAGTCGTGGAACAATAAGTGTTAATAAAACTACGCGGTACTAGGAAGTACAATTTAATTGCATCGCAAACATTACATATTTACAAAAAGAAGAAATTATAACGCGATCTAATTATGACAAACGTCATCTAGTATGAAATTCATGAACAAAAAATAATATACAAATTATTTACACAAACAGTAAGTGTTTCAAACATTGCCGCCTATTGTGTAAGTACTTTCAGAGAGAAATATTTTTTTTTATTCTATTAAATTAAAGAAAAAGATTTAAGAAAAAATAATTTACTTAATTAATTATTTTTATTAAAGTAATATAATTGTATAATAACTCGACTTTCCAAAACAATATTATATTAGTTAAAATTTGAATCCAACTGATTTTGAAAGGCCATTCATATTAGTACCATAAACGTCTAGCCTAATCTAGACGTTTGGTGGTTGGATTATGGAGGAAAATGATTAAAAAATACCAAAGAAGTCATGGATAACAGATAGTTTTATATTTTTTAACTTCGCTGTCACAACTAAGCTGCAGAAAGCTCCAGCTCAAAAGAAAATGGATCGTATCCCCAAACCCCAGGGAAGATTTATTCCTCAGTCCCTTAACATAGGATAAAAGGTTATTAACAGACTAGACATAGAGATAAGGGCGCGTAAAGTTGCTTAATCTACCCACACCTCACAATTTTAGCTTAATTTGTTAACGAGGGTGTCCAAATAATTAGTTTTAGGGTTAACCTTAAATTTAACTAAGAGATGTGGCTTTCAAAAAATAGTAAACGTTGATGTGTATATAGCACGCATTTGTGATAGTTTTTTTGTAACTTATTCTTTTTTTTTCATAAATCAACCCCCAAAAGACTATGATAAAGGAAGAAAGTTTATATGAAAATCATAAATATGTATAATATGAAGTCGTGGCCAAATAGCTAGTTGAAAATTAAAAAAAAATGCCTTCTTTATTATCTATTTATTCCGATTTGTAGTTGTTCTATTTTGTTTATTATGTAATTGTTTGATGAATGTAGAGTAGTTTATAATTTTAATTGATTTTTTTTATCTTTTTAATATTAAGCTTCTACACAGTCTATCACTTGTAATTTTGTATTTTTTTCCTCTAGCTAAAGTTAGCTGTAAGATATCTCTTGTTAGAGATAAGCTCGCCTTTTGTACAGTATTTATATTTGTATTCTCTTGCTGTCGATTTCTATTACGTGCAGTGTAAAATAAATAATTAAAGAAATATTTTTTATCAATAGTTCCAAGGCTGCTAACTCACCTCAGTAAATAATTGTAACAACTTGTAACTGTGGCATGTGTCGCTTAATCGTACTATAAAGTTAACGGTAAAAATAAATAAGGTGTTATAAAGACAGAGGAATGTCGCATAAATTTATCACAGTTACAATGTGATTAAAAAACTATGTTTCTATTAGAGTTACCACTTATGGAGTAACATTAACGCACTTTGTATCAAATGGAAAGAAATTAATAACCTCCTTGTAAGAGTCGGTCAAAAAGTGAATTCGTAATACTAGCACATAAAATAAAACACGGAGACATTATCATAATAGAAAGCAGACCCGACTTATCTTGTTATGATAATAGAGAATAATATCATTCCCCTAGTAGTTTGCAACCAAGTCATTAGGAATGAGAATATTATTTGAATTCATTTCCTTCCGGGAATCCCTAATTTGCATATTATTTCCGGATGTATGAACATTTATACCGTTGTTTATGTTTATACATTTTGAAAGTAACCACGTCTTTGAAATGTTAAACTTAGAATATTACAGGATGCTGAGATAACTAAGATACTAATATAACCGTTTCCTATAGACACCATAAATGTTATAGGCGCGTTGCTGTAATGTGTCCTAATATCGTCTTCCAATTCTTTATATATAAAAGCAAAAAGTATTAACTTTCTGCATTTTTTAATATGAGTAAAGCAACATTTTGCATAACATAAAGTTTTGCTGTTTTAGTAACATAGAATTAGAGTTATCGTCAGATTGGTTTAGAAGTCAATAAGAAATAGGAAGCAGTCTGTGGATATCAAGACTAAAGTAACCACAAAAATTATAAATTTCAAATAATCTTTTAAATTATTGCGGTATACCACAAGGTAGCGTTTTAGGACCATTACTTTTTTTATTTAAGTAAATGGTCTGCCTAATGCTATAAATGCCTGATGATACCAAGCTTCTTATTACGTGTGATAATATAAGTGATTCAGTTAAAGAAACGACAAAAGAAGTGGCAGAAAGGTTATATGATATATATTTTTAAGTAATACTACTATAGATAATGTAGATTTTACCAACTTTTTACGAATTAAAATAACTAAACATTACAATCGGAAATTGCAAATCAAATGTATCACTACGTGGTATGAAACAAAGTCGCTTTTCATTTTCTGTCCCTATGTATTCTTAGATCTTTAAAATTAGGAAAAGGATTTTAAAGAGGAATATTTATTGTCATAAACCACCAGTGCGAAGCTGGGAAGGGCTCGTTGCTTAGTTCGCAATAAAAGTTGATAGGTTTGTGTATGTATTGAAAATAATAAGAGAAATGGTAGGCTTGACTGCATTTCTCTTAGCTTATTGCGTGTATGTTTCTTCTGTTTTGCAATATGATATTCCTACTTGGGGAAATTATGTAAATTTAATAGGATCGAAATAAAAAAAAAATAATATTATTTATACAAAAGTATTGTTTACAACATGTCCATTCGTATACGCTGTTTATACGAATGGACATGTTGTAAACATTACTTTTGTTACAAATTATTAATTATTACAAATTCCTGATAATTTAACATCACTTAAATTAAAAATATTTCGAAAGAACGTATTTAGAAAAAATATACAATAGTTTCAAGGATTTTCTTGTAGAAAATAATACAAAGTAAATATTTGTAATAATTACTAACTTAATATAATTAACGACATCTTCGGTGCCAAATAGTATGTTTTTGCGTTTATTCTCCTGACAGGCGAAGTTGAGAAACGATGGTAGTTTACGGTAGATAGGGTTAAATTTAATTACATATTTAAAAGTTCTGGAAATAAATAAAAAAAGCAGTAATGTCATAAATATCAATTGGGTTTAAAGTGAAAACTTATGCAATTAAATGTTTTTTTTTTATAAATATTAAAATATTTGCACACCAAATCGAGGTATCAAATCATACAAACAAATTGTTTTCAATTCATCTCATTTTATTTCATTTCTCTTACGGACGTAGCACGACTACATTTCTTTTTCTAAAACGTACTTTTTTTTTAAGAGCGACACTAAATCAAAAAAAAATATCATATGCACGTCATGTCTTCACGCAAAGTCTTTTACAAGTAGGCAGTGATCTGTGATATATCTATAATCTTTTATTGTTCTCATTGTTTTTGTTTTTGTGTGTCAAATGGATGGTAGTATGAGTAATTTTTTTTTGATTAAATGTACTTTAAATAAGCATTATTATTAAAAAATATTGGCATTCTGTACCTACTTCTTCTACACATAAACACTAGTGTACTAATGTATGTATGTATATATCTTCACGCCCATATCCCCGAAGAAGTAGGCAGAGGCACAACCAGGGCACCCACGACTAGCCGAAGACACTTAGTCCCACAATGTGATAGGTGGCAAGCCTATCGCCAACCACATAACCAATCCCGAACATCATTTTTATTATTAGGAAATTGGAAAAATCTAATTTTCTTTCTGTTGCCCGACCCGGGAATCGAACCCGGGACCTTAAGCAGTCAAGTCCAACACCCGGACCACTAGACCACAGAGGCGATATAAGTGTACTAAATTTTCGTAAAATGGAGTCCAAAGTTTTTGTTTCACGTATTAAGGACACAATTTATGTTTTTGTTTATCACTAAACACTGCTTTCAGATAAAATTACCAAAAATAGCACAGTCACAATCCTTGCTAATACGAATGCACATAAATACCAGCAGGTACCTAATACACATATAAGATAACGGTAATCCACTGATGTTCTCGGTTGAATATCTAATGGGGCATTACGGTTGATACGCAGTATGTTTTAGAATTCATGCAAATATACATATAAGAAGACATTCAATTGTTAATAATTTGTAGAATCTACGAATACGAAAGTTATGCAGCTACAAGTCTACATTTGCACACTACTGCATAAATTTGAAATACATATATGAAACTGAACTTTTTTTAAATATTTGAGTTTATGTATAAAACCGTAGCTGCACTAAATTTTTTGTTTAGATTAATTTATGTCAGATTTGCATGAATTATCTATTAACCATTATGCTACTTTACGCTACGCCGTTTTACTACTACGGTCCCACACCCGATAAATAATGATCCGATTTAGAAATTCACTACATTACTAGAGTCGCTTTTCCACTACTCAAGAATCCGGGTTTTTGCCAAATCAGACAGATACTTATTTTATCAGTCCGAAGTGACATAATAACAGTGTTTACTTTTGTACTACCCATTTGAACCCGACTAATTTTTATTAGGTTACTTCCCCATGTTGGTCCGGGCTCCTTTGAAGAATAGACCATCTGCCTTCCTGCCAGGCAGCTCGTAAAAGGCGAGCATTCGCTTACCGTCAATAACACCTTGACATCTGACTAAGACCCACTTGCACGGAGTTCGTAGCATAATTATGTAACTCCGAGATTGTAAACTCGAAGTTAATTTATCAATCTTTAACTCGGGATTTATCTTGCACGAACAAAAACTATCCCTGGGTATAGTAACCCAATATTTTTACTCTGTAAACCCAAATTCATTTCTTTTTACATCCAGCCAAATACGAAAGTGCGAATGACGTATTACATAAGTATTCTCCTGTCTTTCTCGCAACAGGAATTTGTTATTTACGTCTTTTTCTTTTTGTAAGACTCAAAAGGACATGGTGTTTAGTTGTTTATTGTTCAATAGTTTTGACAGCTTACTTTACAGCTTACAATTTGTAAAAACCATTTAGTAGTTATTTATGTCCTGTTTTGGATTACTTTCTAGGAATAAGATGGAAAAGAAGCCACTTTTATGCGTTTCGAATTTCACTAGTAGCGACAGTTTTCTCCTTTGTGATATTATTTTTAATATACCAAGACGACCTAATGACTATCTGCTGGACAAATAAGTGGAGTTTGGTTAGGCCAACTATCGACGGGCTTTATACGATTTATGACGGAGACAGCGGTCTATCATAATATCAAATTGTGTCTCCCATTGAAATAAAACAAGTTAATGGAATGGAAATTGAAGAAGTTAAGGCAAAAATGCTCATTTCGAAAAAATGTGTTAATTATATTTCTTAAAAAAAAAGTGAAATAAACAAACTTCAACTGAGATGTATATATTTCTTATTTTAGATAATATTTTTAAAAAATAATTACTCAAATCAATTGCCCAAAATGTTGTATTATTAGCACTTCACATGCCCTAGATCCCCGGGTATTCCTAATA
Organism: Calephelis virginiensis; assembly: GCA_002245475.1. Lineage (NCBI taxonomy): Eukaryota > Metazoa > Arthropoda > Insecta > Lepidoptera > Riodinidae > Calephelis > Calephelis virginiensis. The sequence continues at coordinate 290,832 of NJDC01002714.1, forward strand.
CAGTTGGACTGTGAAGTGGTTGCTTCTAGATCATACTCTCCAAGTAAAGATGATAATCAGGATCAATAGAACGCTCTTTGTCATTTCTTGGACGTGTCAGATTATGTAGAACGCAAGTTACTATAATTATACCAGGTACCCTACTTAAGTGCACTTGAATTCCTCTAGAAACAATAGGAAATCTTCTTATCCAGATACCGTAAAATCCGATAAATCACCACAAGTCAATAATTGACTTCCAGTTGTATAAAACCTTAACGTGCACAGAAGTTGGTTCATGGGCGATAAAACCTCGCTGTAAACAGGCTGGTTGTATATAGGCTGTAATAATTTATTCTCATTTTTATCTAATAAATATAAAACGTTTCTTTTTTCAAGTCTAAATCTTCTAAGAAATTATTTGTCTCTCTGTAAACTAAAATGGTCTATTAATATTTGTTCCGCAATTCTTCTATAAAAAAATCTGCATTCAACAATTTCTTCATCATCAGAAAACAAATAATTACTCATAATCATTCTAAAAATAGTATAGGAACTTGTTATATTATTGATCTTCAAATCCACAACACAAATCGACATAACCTCATAATTTTGACTTTACAAATCTAGAGTTAGAAATATAACCCTCCAACTTCGGGGGATTAAATAGTTAATAATATAACCTATGGCTTAGTGCAAACTAGAGGTTGCGCAAGACAAAATAACGATTTAACCTTGTAACGTATTTTTATTTTAGCACTTGCCCTGTGCTTGGGATAAATTTCTATAAATTTTAAAGAAAGAAAAAATTTTTTGAAAAAATACGTTGCGAGGAACGAAAGTTATGGCCATTCTAAAATGTGAATTTCATCTGTAATGATGAACTCATTTGGTGGGTACTCAGAATTGTGTATCTATAGGACATAACTACCCGCGTTAACGGGTTAGAAAGGAATTAAAAATTTCGCCACGGGACTTGAATCCTCATTAGCTCAATTGCTTAGAGCATTCGTCGACTTGAGACGAAGGGTTACAGGTTCAAATCCTGTCTGGGGCGAAAAATTTTTTCTTTTTTTTAAATTTATAGAAGATTTAACCTTGTATTGGAAATTAATTTCGGCTTAAGAAAGTTAACCTAGGATCGTGCAAGTGGGCCTAAGTGGTAGAGTACCCGGATTGGTACCACCGCCTTATCTGTTCATGCCGCCATAACGTCAGTGCTTGCTGTTGACTTACTTTGCTCTAGACCTAATAGCCCGGCCTCAGGTTGGTAACGCACCATTACCACCTTTGGTTTCTCTAGGCGGCGTTAATTTCTTACCATCATGAAATCCGTCTGCTTATTTGCCTTCGAATATCATAAAAAAGAGTTTAATTTTGTAACATTTAAAACAAACCTTAATGTAACAGGAGTATGTTTTAACAATATGTAAAATATTGTTACGTCTAGCACTAGCATTTTTAAAGAAACATGAAATATTTTTGCTTATTACTTGTTTCTAAACAGTAGATGTTGCTAATATTTTTTCTTCTTATTTGTATGAAAAGGTAATGAATGTGGGTGAAACTACGCAAGTATGTTGGAATCGTAACACTTGGCACGCGATTATATCTGTCTAATCAGACTGTTTACGTCCGTTGCGACGAGATGTATGAATTTTACAGGCCGAATATAATCGAACAAACGGAAGAGTTTTGTCCAACCTTTCGTTAGTGCGGCATTTCTACTTCCAACGCTGAATAAGAGCAGTGAGAATAGGCTCTTACAACATAATAGGAATCATTGAAAGATATTGCTGAGAAATAATAAAAAAAGTATCTTCACGCCCATATCCCTGAACAGGTAGGCAGAGGCACAACCAGGGTACTCACGACTAGCCGAAGATACTAAGTCCCACAATGTGATAGGTGGCAAGCCTATCGTCAACCGGGCACATATCCTATCCCAAGCAACATTTTTTTTATTAGAAAATTGGAAAAACCCAATTTTATTTTGTTGCCCGACCCAGGATTCGTACCCGGGACCTCATACAGTCAAGTCCAACTACTGAAACGCTAGACCACGGACTAAACTAAACATTTTATAATATTTTTCTTTTGTTTGTCAGTAATGCTGCTCTGATATATAATCACAGTTTAATTAAAATAGTAAATAATTAAAAACCTGAAACGTTTTGTTTTAAACATACATTTTCAATTTAAAAAAATGCACGTAATAAATTTAATCAACTTAAAAAGGTTAGCTTTCGTTGCTTTTTACGGGCTATAAGGATGTGGTCTCTTGAAACTTGATACAGCAATAAGGCCAAGGATTTTTAATTACACGACATTAGGTCGACAACCAAAAATGTATCAAACGTGGGGCTTACTTTTAATAAAATGCAAATAAATATTATGCCTCTGTGACCTAGCGGTCTAATTGACGGACTTGACTTCATGAAATTCCGGGTTTGATCCCCGGGTCGGGCAACAAATAAAAATAGAAAATGTATATTTTAAATTTCTAATAAAAATAATGTTGACCGGGATTGGATATGTGCCCTTATGTACCCTGTTCGTGATAGGCTTCTCCTCCTCCACCTGTTTTAGGCTCGTTAGGAATAAACAGTTTACTTAGAAGACTCAATTTCCGTTTTATAAACAAAAAAAAAACATTTCCTAAAAAAAAACAACATTGTCCAAAATTTTATGTCTGAATGCAATATATTGTTGTTTAAAAGGTTTTTATCACAATGTGGGTCTAAGTATTTCTGGCTAGTCATGGGTACTCAGGTTATGACTCTGCTTACCTTTTTATGGATACGGTCGTGTAGATACTTAGTTATAAAACCAATAATTAAAGTATCCTATTAGATCAGAGAGCCGTAAACATAGCACAATTAAGAAAACTCGTGTACTAGAACTATTGAAGTGGAAACATTTAAAGAGCTTCATTAGTATCGCTAAAGATTTTTTCAAAGAAATAACGTAAAACAAAAGGAAGGGAAGTGAATTAATTTCGGAGGGCCCACTCAAAACTCCCAACGCTTTGATCTAAGCATAATGGATGTTTTAAACTCGCATTTTATTTATAATCACGATTTATGCCAGTCCTTTGTCCTGAAAACAATTTAGACAATACCTACCTTCGGGGCAATTTCATGTCTCGTACAAAAATTCCTCGTTTTTACATCTGTTTTTTGTAACAGCATTTCGTCCTTTGAAATAGATTTTAGGAATTTACTAAACGTTACTGGTGATAGGTTTTCCGTTTTATCTTCGTTTATAGCTATTTAGGTGTAGAATAGGTTGTCTTTTGGACCGTTAATAATTCTTGTATGCTTGCTTTTGTTTCTGTTTTAATGTCACGTATAGTGCTACTTTTTAAATTATGCGCTTCGGCTTTACACTATTTACTCTTTTTACACTTTTATTTTTAATTTGCTGACCTAATCTAAATTTAAGCGAAAAGATTAATTATGTAATAACAACACTATATATATCTTTAAAATACATTCGGATTTCCGAAGCTTGACGAATATAGCCGAAATGCATAATTTAAATAGAGTATCTTCACGCCCATATCCCCGAAGAGGTAGGCAGAGGTACAACCAAGGCACCCACGACTAGCCGAAGACACTAAGTCCCACAATGTGATAGGTGGCAAGCCTATCGCCAACCGGGCACATTTCCAATCCCGACCAACATTTTTTTTAATTAGAAAATTGGAAAAATCCAATTTTCTTTGTGTTGGCCTTTGTATTTAAATAGTACTACTATATTTGGTTTGGTTGTATGGTCAAGGGTTCAGCGAAGAGTATGATGCCACCAGCCATTCAGTAAGCTAAGGTTCAGCTAATAGGAGTAGCCGGGCTTAAATATCAATTAAAATTTGTTCTTTTATCAACGAATTAGTTTGTTGAATAATATATGTAGTCATTTTCATGTGTTGTGGAAACAAGCAAACAAAAACTGTAAATAAATTGAGATGAAACCGAAAATTTTATTAAGTATATTTTTTAACACGTAACACGTACACGTAAAATAACTCGCTTATGTTAGGGTTAAACCACTTTATATAATTTATTAGTTCCAAAATAAAAAAAAGCGTAATCTATGTCTGCAAGCAACGGTATAAACATACCATTACTTTCGATAGTTGTCAAACTGGATCATGGCAAACGCAAGCACTAACCTTATGGTGATAATCAAAGTAAGGCAGTTTTATTTTTAAGTTATTAAATTTAATAATTTTTAATGTTAGTTTGACTGTACTAGTCGAATAACTCAGCTATTTAAATTACTAGAATATACTTATTATTATATTAGATCACTTCTGTGGTTTAATGGCTCGGTGTTGGCGTTGACTACTTGAGGTACCGTGGTTGACCCAAGTGTCAGGGTCTAGGTATGTATTTTCTACTTTTTTAATAAATCAACGATATTCACGATTGAATATTATTGCCTATTGGGCGACAAGTTTCTTCGTTATCACATTGTTGCACTAAAGCTTATAGCATACTGCATCGGAACCCGCTTCGGATTGCGGTAAAGCAGATATTAACTTTATCTATTGGGTAATTTATTTTTGTTGTAACCACCTGCCTTACTGCCAGCCAGCTCGTAAAAGGCGAGCATAGGCTTACCGTCACTAACAGCGTGATATCCTACTAACTGGTAGTGTTTCGCAGCAACTCGCCCGGATTAGTACCAATAGGTAAGGCGGTGGTACTAATCCGGGCGAGTTGCTTAGACCATAACGTCCAATTCTTGCCATTGACGTGTTCCGGTTCGGAAGGTAAGGTAGGCGGTAAACATACTTTTGCTCGAGGTCTAACATCCCGGCCTCTGATTGGCAACGCACCATTACCACCTTTGGTGTCTCTAGGCGGCGTGAATTTTTTACCATCAGGAAATCCGTCTGCCTGTTTGCCTTCCATTATTATAAAAAAATAGGAATGCAAACATATAAGATATTCAAGAAAATAAAAAAAAAACTACAAATGGCAGTATTAATGTTCAAAGCACTCCTTACAAGACAACCATAGATTCCTGGTTTGAATTGAAAAATCTTTATTTGTAGGCAAACAATACATTAAACAACTGCTACCGCATCTTCGCGTGGCAGTTAGTTTTAAAATACGAATCGCCACAAGCCGCTCCGGTGTGCCGTAGTGTGATGTTCGCCTAACCTTTGGCTAGTCGAGAGTGTCTCTATCTATCTTATAAAAGGTGTTTGGACGTGAACATAATATTTACTTACGTATACCAAACCTATAGTTTGACACCCGTCGAATTTTAAAGTAACCTACTTTAAAATTCAAATAAAACCGCTCCCAAAACTTTATATCATAATCATTCATAATTTTATTAACAATGTGCACATTATTGTTACAGAGTGACAAAGGAAAAAAAGGTGTTTCAGCAAGCGTAAGCAAAAAAATATGTAGGCATATAAGGGAGAGACACGCTTCGTTCATTACATGAATCGTGCTGATGGTATTTGTTTCGATAAATATACATATTGCAAACACGTTTTCTTTTTAATTTTATTCAGTTGCTTTCATTTCGTCTGATGCTTTTCGATGATGTTTTTATATTATAATAACCTTTCTTAAGTTCTATACATATAGATAATGATAATTACAATAATATAAAGTATATATCATACTATACACAGTAATATACATGATACACAGCCTAGTATACATATATTTAAGATTGTCAATGTTTTCCATCAGGTAAGGTTGAAATTTAGAATAACGTTGATCTCTTGCTGCCATGGGTAACTCAATTACTATAAGTAACTCATATGAATTGAACAAACCTTATTTTTTTATAGAAGAGGAGGCAAACGAGCAAGTGTGTCACCTGATGGAAAGTAATCAAGGCCGCCCACGGACCTCTGCAACACCAGGAGTATCACAGATGCGTTGCTGACCTTTAAGGAATAAGTATTACAGGGCTATATCCAAAACACCAGCCAAATTTTGAGAAAAGTTTCGGAATCGATAACAATTTCGATCTACGGAAAAACTGTACAATAAAAGAAATATCATTTTTATCTGACGGAAAATACAAGATTCATGATTATAAAGTAAGCAAAGCGTAAAACTGGTTCCCATCGACCGTAGTCACATTCGCAGGCTCGTGACGTCATGACTCGTACGAGGTAACACATAGCATGCCAAGTGATGCATTTTTGGTTTTATATGGATGTTTTTAAAAGCAAATATTTCAATTTGGCCAAAATATATAATATCCATTACTATTTAAGCATATTATACCCTTTTATATTAAAATTTGACCGGTCCTTTCAGTTTTACCCTGTATATCATACAAATCATAGTAATTGAGTTAAAGCCGTACAAAAAAGTACACAAGAAGTTTTCGTGGCATCAAGAGATCCGATCCAAATTGCTGACGAGTTCCTGTTTTTAAAGCTTGGTCTATTAAGCCTCGTTTGCCTGAATTTAATGAGCTACATATTTCCGCTCGGCTACGACTGCTTCAATGAATGTCTTGAATAGGACAAAGTTCAGTAGCCCGGAGTTAAGGCATTTCGAACGAGATTACCGCAAGAACTCCACACCCAAGTTTTACAACGCTCTTTCATATAACTTGCCAATTCGTAATTCATTTACACTAATACTGAGCCAAATTTCATGGAACCTATTTAAAATTCAATAGAATCCTCATATTTAGGTGATTCTTTTGAACAATTTTTGAAGTTTATAAAATAACGTTTTATTTGTAGATTTTTTCTAAACATATTTTAAAGTAGTCTAATAATATATTGGTATAAAATTTCAACGGATTAAACAATTTTACAAATTTATTATCTATTCTGGATTGGAAATAATCATTTTGTGTCAAAAATAATGTTGGTTCGGGCGCAATTTTGCAGAATAGACCTTCTGCCTTTCTACCAGGCAGCTCGTAACAGGCGAGCATAGGCTTACCGTCACTAACACCGTGACATCTGACTAGGTGGTAGAGTTGCGCTATGACTCGCCCTTATTGGTACTACCACCTTACGTATTCCTGCTGCCATGTCAGTGGTTGCCGTCGACTTGTTTTAGTTCGAAAGGTGAGGTAGTCGGTAAACTTAATTTTGCTCGAGGCCTAAAATCCCGGCCTCAGGTTGGTAACGCACTATTACCACCTTTGGTGTCTAGGTGCTGTGAATTTCTTACAATCCGTCTGCTTATTTGCCTTCCAGTGTTATAGGAAAAAAACTTACCCACTACAAGGGTAAATCTAAGCTAACTAACTAAACTAAACAAGCCGGGAAAGGAGATTCCCTTTTTGAAGATCCTGATATAACTTTCTATGACGATTTATGACTACTTTTCATCGATTTGGGGCCAATTTTACTGAACCGGAAGACTTGATGCAAACTAAAACTTGACTTGCTTATTACTTGCTTATGCACAATAGTGTACAAAGGTGGACTTAATGCAGCATAGCATTCTCTACCAGTCAACCTAACTGCACAGAAATAATGATTGTAAAAAAAAATGTGAACAAATTATCTTACAATAACAAAGTATTATATACTATGTAAACATAGAAATAATACAAATGATATATAAAACACTCACACACACACACACACACGCACACACAAACATATATACATATATTAGACAAATGTATATATACATATACATAAACACACAGGAAAATACATTTATACATATAAGTAATGTCTGGTACATCTAATCTGCTAGGTACGCAAAAAGGTGACGTTTAAGGGAAAACTTGGATGAACTGTTTCTAATTTCATTGGGGAGTACATTTCACAGTTGTACAGCTTGAGAAGAAAACGATTTTGAAAGGAAATCAGTGCTACACAAAAGTACTTGAAGAATTGGATTGTTATTGGAACGAAGTTGTCTAGAACGCGTAGCATGCAGAAATTGAAACTTAGGTCTTAAATATAATGGGGTATGAGGATTATAAAGAATATTGAACAGGGTACATATCGTTCTCAATTACCTTCGTTGGCGGATAGAGAGCCATTTAAGTTTATTACTATAAATTGACACATGATCGTATTTACGTAAGTCAAAGACAAACCTTAAACAGTTGTTAAGCATACGTACCAATCTGTCTAAGAGAATCTCATTAATATCGCTACAGCACACATCGGCGTAATCAATGATAGGCAGAATAAGTGCTTGCACTATCAAAACTTTAGTAGCAGTAGGTAAGAAATGGTTTTATGAGGATAGAGAGAGCGAAGTGCTACGTTCACCTTTCTACACACCTCAGTAATGTACGGAGACCAAGAGAGAGTGCTGTCAATTATAAGACCAAGATCTTTGACAAACAGCTGAAAAGGAATGTTGATGTTGCCAAAAATTATAGGTGAAATAGAACTCCAGTCTGTTTGGGAAACACGTCTTGTACTTCCAACTATTATAGCATGGCATTTATTAGGATTCACTAAAATACCAAGCCTGTTTGACCAATCAAGGACATTAATTAGGTCTTCGTTGATTTGACGCACGGCTTCGTTGATATTATTTGAATCAGTATGAGTATAAATTTGTAAGTCATCCGTATACAGATGGTGTGAATATTGCAAACATTCCGTAATTAGATTTGTGACTATAGAAAAAAGAAGCGGCGACAATATTCCACCTTGGGGGACACCTGCCACCAAATTGCACCAAGTAGACAAACCCTCATTGATTCGAACTGCTTGATGACAATTTCAGGTATATGATGAGAACTATTCCTGTGCAGATGACGAAAGGTCAAGGTGTGAAAGCACTGCGACTAAAATGTCATAGTCAATGGTATTTAAGGCATAAGAAAAGTCTATTAAAACTAGAACCGTTAATTTTGATTGGTCCATAGCAAATCTGAGATCATCTGTTACTTTAAAGAGAGCTGTAGTTGTGCTATGTTCTGTGCGGAATCCAGACTGATAAGGACTCAAATAATTAATTTCCGATAAGAGCTTTGTCATTTGACGATGAACAACTGCTTCAAGAATCTTGTAAGGAAAAGGAAGGATGGATATGGGCCTGAAATTATTCAGTAAAATTGGGTTTGAAATTTTAGGAAGAGGAATAACAAGTGCTTTACGCCAAAGAGCAGGAGACTGACCGGATGACAAAGAAATATTAATTATATGTGTAACAACTGGAATAACAATATCTACAATGAGAAATATCATATCGCGACTAACCTGATCACAACCCACTGCTTTAGATTTAATTGAAATAACATTTTTTATCGTGTCGTCATCTGTTACAGGATAAAATTTAAACGGATCAGAAAGCAAAACACCTTTGCTACCTAAAAAAGCTTTAGTTTGGAGCATCAGAGGTGCAGATGAAAAATGAAGGTTCAAATCGTTAGCAGTGACATTTGGTGGACAGTGACCAGATGGGGAAATTAAACAAAATGAATTCAAGAATTTCCAAATTTTAGGTTGAGATGAATTTATTTTTTTAGCTGCTCTCACATTCTGATAACAGTGGTTCCTCGCCAGTTTGAAGGCACACCAGTTCTCACTGGACCTGCACATTTTGAATAATCTCAAAGCCTGATCACGTTTTTTCATAGATAGTCGCACTTCGCTAGACATCCGAGGAGTTGGTGGTCTCTTAATTTTAACAAAATGGAAAGGGGCGTGTCTATCACACAGAGACATTATATTAGAATTTAAATGGTCAGCCTTAGCACCCACGTTCGGACTATCATAAACATTTGACCAATCTATAGCAGATGCATCAAGAATTAAATCGTCACGATTAACTCGTGCAAAGTTGCAAATTTTTAAAATAGTTGGCCGAGGTTTTGGAGGTTTTGATTAGTAGGATAAATGGATCAAATCATGACGTCAGAAACCGGGAGCAAGGTACTGACCATGGTCAACCACATGTGTTAACGATGATACTCGTATAAGTATAAGATCAATAAGAGAACCATCAGTATTTATATTGCGATGTGTAGGGCTAAGTGGCAATATTGTTAAACAATACGATCTTAAAATAGATTGAAAATCACGAGATTTTTGAGTTTCTTTTAACATATCAGTCTTAAAATCCCCCATGATTATGCGAATACTCAGCGCAGTATCAAGATATGACTGACTCAAAGTTAGAAAAGTAACTAATAGAAGGCGGACAGTAAACAGTGCCAAGCAAGATTTTCCTCTCCCAAGGCAATCACTTCCATTAAAATATACTCAATAGATTCTGAGTATTGAGAAGGACTGGTTGTCAATATTCTATATGGGATATTACTTTGAAGATATATAACAACCCCACCAACGCGCTTACCCACACGATCATTACGTAGAAGTATATAAACTGGTAAACTGCACTTAGCAGAATTGATGGCAAGTTTAAGCCAAGTTTCAGATACCAAATACCATTCACACCAGGACAAGCATGGAACGTATCATAAAGCTCAAAGCCATGTTGTGGAATGCTTTGAGCTTTAATGTGGCAAAAATTGCAATGTTTCTCAAATTTGGAAAAAAGATTGAGAAAGATGCACATTGTGACTTTGGGATCCCGGGATAGAGTCGGCAGAATTAGAAGACAAATTTAAATCACAGGCTGAATAAAACGATTAATTAGAATCAGACATTATCCTGATGTATTATTATTATTATGATGTATTATCCTTTTTGTATTATCAATACATATCCGATGCATTTCAAGCAATCTACAGACTACCAAGGAATCGCAAAGAATTTTTGATAACTGTGTCAAGAAGATAATATATTCTTAATTCTAATACACGACATAAAAAATATATATACATATTATAAACCTTTAAACACTTTATCTATTAAAAAAGCCGGATCAAAATCCGTTGCGTAGTTTGAAAGATTTAAGCATACAAAGGGACATAAAGACAGAGAACGCGACTTTGTTTTATACTACAGTCGTGCGACACATATCGGCCGGCGGCCTTCATTCATTTTAATACCAATCACAATATTAAATTCGTAATATCTTTTGAATGAATTGTCCGATTGGAATAAAACAAAAAGTAATTAATAGCTTGAATTGAAACAATCTTGCTCAAATTGCAAAAAATTAAATAGTTTTTTTTGGATAAGGATTAGTATTTGACGATAATATGATCAATAAACATAGGCTAATAATTTTAATTACTTTCATTCTATGGAAAACTGGTTATAATGGCTAAAATATAAATGTTTGTTTTATATTATTGTGGACTTTTTTATTGGAATTATTGAGTTCTACAACTTTTCTATAGAGGTCAACCATACATCTCTAACCATTTAGGCAGCGTTCGCGAGAATCGTTAACGTACAGCAGTTTTTTCGTCCACTTACTCCACAATTTTCACTATCCTATTTACTTTCCAGGATAAAATATAACCTATACGGATTCGGAAGAATCCCTCTAAGTAATAGTAAAAGAAATTTTGATATCGGTCCAGTAGTTTTTGAGCCTATTCAATACAAACATACAAAAATACAAAGGTTTCCTCTTTATAATATAAGTATAGATTTCTACATTAACTTTTAAACACACACATTTAAGCCACGAACACAGATAAATCCAACTTTTATATTATGTAGTAGCAATTCTGCTTTTCTAAATCAGTTTTCTAATATTATGAATGCGAAAGTTTGTATGTTTGTTACTTAGAAAGTACTGCACTTTTTGCGTGATGGTGATGATTTGGCACACAGATATTGTATAGTGTAGTTTAGTTTAGTTATAAAATCAACATACTTATGAATATCTTTGGTCAAATTACACAAATTGATCTTACCCTAAAGCAAATTATACTCTGATAATATGACGATACTTAAATAAATACTGTAATAACTGTAACAGCAAAAGTATAAATCCATAATTCCCTGAAACATTGTATTACAATGTTCACTAATTAAAATTGGACTTCTCAGAATAGTATAGCTTTCAGCAAAGTATTTGCTATACCATTCCAAACTATAAATGATTTTACAACGGAGCAACTCGGTAATCTGGGGGAAATGCGATCACGGACCAAAACAAATTAAACCCTGATGGAAATTCGGCAATAAATAATAAGACCGCACTCACATTGCAAGCTACCTACAGCGATAAATACTCTGATTGGCGAACAAAAGTAATATATTATGTAATAAGTTTCGTAAAATGTGATATAGACGTCATGAGTTTTTGGGAGAGTTAAGGCAAAGGCAGAAATGTATAATAAAATATAATTTCCAGACGATAAGAGACACATGTTACCTATTCTACCCAAATGAAGAAAAGATGATCCAATCAATTTAACCACGGCATAATTATTTACATCAAAAATGTGCAAACTTTAATGGAATAATTAGATATTATGAAGCTAATTTGGAACTTCTTCGTCTACAAATACAAAAACCAAGTGCTGTTGAAGGTGATTTGTGTTTACTTGACCTCTTTTTTTTGGAAAAATTTAGTTTTGGAAAAGTTTGCGACAAATCCTTAGATGTTACATTACATTTATATATATTTAAGCAAAAAACTTAGCGCAAATTGTAATTAAAGTTACTGATGTATTCTGAGGTGATTTGACATATTATCTCATATCTTCAAGTGAACAAGTTTTGAACATGTAATAAACATTGCGAAGAAATTAATAATGCAAGTCAATTCAAGAACATTTTGATTTAAAAAATCAATCGTAACATTTTTTTTTTAATTTCAGAAACAAAATCATTCGCTTTGTTTATAATATTGGAAGGCAAGCAAGCTGACGGATTTCCTGATGCCGGAATGTTAGGCCTCGAGCAAAAGTAAGTTTACTGGCTACCTTACCCTCCGAACCGGAACACGTCATGACGTTATGGCGGCAGGAATAGATAACGCGGTGGTACCAATCCGGGCGAGTCGCTGCTAAACTCTACCACCTAGTCAGATGTCACGGTGTTAGTGAAGGTGAGCCTATGCTCGCCTTTTACGAGCTGCCTGGCAGGAAGGCAGATGGTCTATTCTACAAAGGAGCCCGGACCAACTCGCTACTATAAACAATATCGTAAATCTTACAGTGGAAGTGCCCCTTTAAACCATAGCGGGAGCGCGAAGCAACTTAATCTTCCGACGCTTCGTAATTCGATTAAACTTGCCGACTTCCAACGACTCCTAATTATGTTTTTGCCCTTAAATTATGTACGACATTCGGCATGCTATGTGCAGAGATTTTGATTATTTCCTTAATTTTCTTTATAATTTCCTGAATAACTATTTTATAAAGATGCTAAAACTGTATGATTTTTAAATAAAATTGTTGCGTATTGCTAACATTTTTAGATATTACAGTAGAATAGCATTTAATAACTCTTTTTACACTTTTAAAAAGAGAAAGAGAATAAATAAGAGACTATAACAAACTAATACATATATACACAATGTCGGCTTTGACGCCTGCGATCGCTTGCCCCACAAGCTGTGAAACGAAATTCAACAAAATAACATGCAATGGTGCTCTAAAAGTAATGAAAAAATACATCTTAAACTAGACGGAATAAACCTTTGTTTGCAGATTGTTCTTATATAACTACAATACTTTACAATAAAATGTCAATTAAAATTTGAAAAGACCCAAGACTCCCGTCGAGACCATGGTCTATGTAACTGGACCGAAATATTGATATACAGGGTAACTTTGAATGGACCGGCCAAATTTTAATATAAGGGGTATAGGCTAAAACGGTAATGCATTCCTAAACAATCTTATAAAATAAAAAATAAATTAAAATCGTGAGTTTACGTACATACTCGTATATCAAAATGTTGTTTTAAGTGTATCTGTACATTAAAAAAATTCAGAAACATTAGGATACGATATTGAAGTGCTCCTGAACTCAAACATTTTTTCCTTGTAATTATTTTCTGAGCGACAAACTGTAAAATTGTTCAAGAATCAAATACCACATTAATTTTCATTCGGGTATCCTTATACAAAACATGAATAAAAGTTATAATTTATTAAATTAGGTCAACAGGAGCTAAGATGTTTTCATTTGAAGGAAAAGACAAAATTTTATTTAAACGCTGTCTAGTCTAAACTACAGATAGAAGTTATTAGAACTATTTTAATGTGGACATGGGTCAAGTCAATTCAGCGCAAAGTTCAACAATCAAAAAAACTTTCTCAGTACGTATTTTTTTAGCTACTTACTTATCTTTATGTCACTTTCCTATCAGGGTAGGTAGAGAGTATCGAGTGCAAAATGTAAAAATCCTTATGGACATGACTAGCTTCTTTCACATCCCTTAATTACTCTTTTGTTACAAACACTCCGGTTTTGGAGACTCTTAGATATATCCTCGGATAATTTTAAAATTTTCTTAATACTAGCATCTAACGATCACTATCTAATGTAAATATATTTTTAAAATAATCATTTCGCTTCCATTCATGGCGGTAGTCAGCATGAGTTTTCCATTTGTATAATATATTTTATCGCCTCTGTGGTGTAGCGGTCCGACGTCGGACTTGACGTCTTGAGGTCCGGGTTTGAACCCTGAATCGGGCAACGGAAAAAGTAAAAAAATAATATTCAAAAATGTATATTTTTAATTTTCTAGCAAAAATGACGTTGCCGCGAATTGATTATATGTCTGATTGGCGATAAACTTGTGTAATATTGTGGGACTTAGTGTGTTGGGCTAGTTGTGGGTGCCCTGGTTGTGCCACTGCCTACCCCTTCGACGATATGAGCGTGAAGATACTTTACTTTACTTGTACTTGTTGATTCCAAAGCATGATTTCTTTTAGCAAATGATCCTTGTTTTTTACTGCCCACTCTTAACAGTATATTTGAGGGATAATAACTCACTTTAGAGAAAGATCTCAAGTGACCCACACTTTGATTGATGACAGACTGTATGGGACGTTAATCTTTGAGGCATACCATTATATTAAGCGACACAACAAATGTCCGTTTTTCATAACTAATGAAACGTGAATAAAATCGCTTTACAAATTGATATACCATTTTTCTATCCTTTATATTGTTGGCATATTTGAAGTAAATGAATACTTGTCCCATGATTTATATTGCTTATTTTTATTACTTAATAGCTGGGTCAATAGATGTTTTCCTGTTCTAACTTTAAGCATGTTAGTTTAATACTCAAAGTGTTTTATTACGAACATTGTGTTATTTTTATTACGAATTCTCAAATAACAAAAAACATTAAGTGAAATATTCATTTTTTAACAAACTCCAAGAAAGGAGAAGGTTCTCAATTTGACTATGTTTTTTTGTATATTTGTTGCGCCATTTCTTGGTTATTAATAAACCAATTTTGATGGTTATTTTTGAGAAAGGTAGGTCATGAGTCCGATTTGGTCCCATTACATTTTTTTATGATCCGACTAGTGGTTTAATAAAAAAATGTACAATTTTTTAAGTTTAATTCAAAACTGCTAGTGGGATGTAGATAAAAAGAAGGTGGGACCATACCTGAATTGTTTGCTATCTTTTGAAAAAATAATTGTAAAACTACGGCATGATAAAATTATCGGTATTTGCAGTTTTAATGTGCTTATAAATATACAATATTCTCAGTATCTTTCGTCACAAGAACTTTCTCGTGGCAATAGCAAATACAAAAAACAAAAATTAGCTAAATTGGTCCATCTCTTTCCAAGTGGGAATTCATGCATTTTATATGTACTAGTGGTCGACCGTTGCTCGAAATTTGACCATAATAAATTTTAATATCTAGTTGATAAGAACGCCATCTTCATTTCTCAAGACCAACTATTTTGTTTCTAAACTGTATGGTGCGCCATCTGTGATATTTTATCGTTATCATCAATATGTTTGTCTTTTTCAATATATTTTGTGTGTGTCAAATACATGGTAGTGTGGTTAATATTTTATTTAATGATTTAATGTACTTTATAAGCAATTTTATTAAAAACTCTAGCGTTCTACACTTCTCCTACACGTAAACTAAAAGTTTAGCAAAGTTTATGCTCCTGCGCCCGCGCAATTTTCATAAAAAGGTCCAAAGTTAGCATCACATATTAATATATAGTCAAGTACCTCAGATTATATACAAGTATCTTATACTTTACTTTTAAGAGTCCTTGGAAACAACTTTAGCAATTTGGAAACAAAATTATGTGTAATATTATATTCATTTAGATTAGAATAGTAGCGTTTTTAGAGTATTAATTTAATAATGATTACAAATACTGAAAATAAATTGTTGTGTGTAACTTTGAATACCATAAGAAATAAGTACTTACTTATAAAAAAAAACATAGGTCAGTCTTTTAATTAATTGTTCGTTGTTTAGTTAATGCTAATTTTGATGTAACGAACGACAATCACATGGTGTGGATAGGAAGAGTTACGGGCAGAGTTCATAATCGTATCGTATCATATCGTTTGTAGGGATGAAACGATACCACTGGGATATCGATACTGGTATGGGTCGTCAAGAATCGATACTTACTTAGTATCGATCACAAGGTATCGATACTTATTAGGAACGTATCTTATTTGAAAAATGTTGAGTGAAAACCGTAACAAGTATTGGTATTCTTTATTGAAAAGTACTAATAATATTCCATAAGTGTCGCGGATAAGCGCTAGCAGAACACGTAACCTTCAAAATAATTTATGAAAAAAAGTCCGTTTTCGTGGTGCTGCTCAAGAAAATCAGCATTTGTAAATGTCTTCATTCAATTAACACTATTAAATTCCACGTGGTGAAGTTAAATACCTAGAACATATATAAAACTAAAGTG
This sequence comes from Calephelis virginiensis, assembly GCA_002245475.1. NCBI lineage: Eukaryota > Metazoa > Arthropoda > Insecta > Lepidoptera > Riodinidae > Calephelis > Calephelis virginiensis. The sequence goes on from NJDC01002714.1 coordinate 307,542, forward strand.
ATATAATTCACAATGTTATCGCTACGGTTTGTGTGGTTGTCGAACGAGTGCATCTATGCTTAACACGCTTGCTTGAATTATAGTAGCGGTTCTACCCTTCATAGCAGGTAAAAATTCTCCAAAAGAAGAAAACATCTTCACGCCCATATCCCCGAACAGGTAAGCAAAGGCACAACCAGGGTACCCACCACTAGCCGACAACAGTTAGTCCCACAATGTGATAGGTGGCAAGTCTATCGCCAACCGGGCATGTTCCAATCCCGGGCGACTTTATTTTTTGATAGAAGATTGAAAATATGTACTCATTTTCCTATTTTTTGTTGCCCGAGCCAGCGATCGAGATCGGGATCGCCATTAGGCACATATAAAATCACTGGCTACGATATTTTTGTTACAAAATTGAAAACACATATTTTTTTATTTGGTGGTGAAGCGGAGATCTAACTCGGGACCTCGAGAAGTCAAGTCCGATGTCGGACTACTAGACCACAGAGACGATCTCTCTAATATTTTAATAAGAACTCTCTACTATTACATTATAGGAACAGATATTAAACTCGTGAAAGGAAAATCAATAATCAATTACTAGACGTTTTGCGGGAGGACTCGAGTGACCTGCACCTTGATTAATGATAGTATGTGCGGTGCCGATCCCGCGGTGTTTCCAAGTATCCAGCGATATAACCAAACATGTAAGTTTTTTATGTCTAGTAGATCGTGTACAAATTCGTGAACAAGTTGAAGTATTTTTTTTAGTTTGACTTATTTGGTGAGAATAAGTAGGTATTCATAAATATGACAGGTATTGTACCTTCCAACAAAAATGTACTCTACAGATATAAAATTGTTCTCGTGAAATAAGAACGTTCTAGACGGCAGTATTGTCATTAATTCATTATTTTGTTTGAATATTAATTTTAATAGAAATTCACTTAATCTTGATTAAATTATCGATCAATCGTAATTAAATTAAATAAAACATTAATTGTTAATTTGTTTAAGCAGATAAAAGTGCTTTTAACGACAGGCAACAATTTTCTTTAGCCTATATTTGAAGCCAAAATTTTATAGAATTACATCCTAGATGAGTGAGAGTTAGGAATTATTATTAATTCGTATCGCAGTCGTAGCGTATTTTATGACGAAACTATGCATTAATACATGATTTTGTGTACATGTATGTCTTATATGTGCATGTTTGTTTATTAGTAAATATAATTTGTATGTTTGTGTGTACACCTACAACTACTGCTGTTTCCTGCATACATGTCCATGTTGCTGTTGCCTGGAAGAAAATGTCTATATGCAAAAAGGCCATCTATTGTATTTTATAATAATGATCAATCTTCATAAACTATAATAATCATGGTGAAATTCATAAAAAATATTATTAATTAGAAACAAAAAAAATATTCATTGTAAATAAATAAAAAAATATAAATAAAATAAAAAAATCCTGTGTGATTTCGTTGATTTAAATTAACATTTTAATTGACCACAGACTGTTTTTTTATTTTTGAACCTATGCAAACCGTATCTTATGTTTAATAGTGATTAACTATTACCAATTACGATTAATAATCTAAATCAGAAAAATAAAAGATTATGATTAATTAATTTTAGTTGCAAAACTTTCGATTAACTTATAAATCGTGAGTTTAATGAGTAAATCAGATTACCTTGTTACCAATACTGGTAGACGTTTGTTAGTTGTTTGAAGTTTGAGGGAACTTTGTTTCCACCTTCCAATTATTATTAAACTTGGATTAAATTTATAAAAGTAATGTATATAACAGTGTTTACTACTGTCTAGCACCCTTATTAGGAGACATAGCGTAATTTTGATAGGTCAGTGCTGTTAAACTAAAATTCGTGTTATGGATATGCTCCATTACTTACTTCATAAGTATTTTCACACCAGTATCCCCAAAAAGGTAGGCAGAAGGATAATATTGTAGTTAATTATTTTAAAATTTGTAAGTAACAAGAACTTGATGTTTCTTTATAGTACATGTGTTCAAACGTACACATCTCGTTGGCTAACCGCAAGGCTTGGGTTCGATTCCCGACGGCTGCAGGCATTTGTGTGATGAACATTAAATGTCTGCATTTCCGGGTCTGGGTGTTTATTAAATTTATTCTGGTATCTATTTAAGTATTTCTATGTATTAGAATAGTTGACTAACACCCATAACACAAGCATATAATTTGCTTATTTTGGGGTAAGATTCAATTAGTGTGACTTGTCCAGGAATATTTATTTATTTAATACTATTAAGTAGGCAACTAGTTAATGGTAATATTATATCTCTCTTCACCGATGGTAGAATTGGTTTACTTAATACTATTAAGTAGGCAACTAGTTAATGGTAATATTATGTCTCTCTTCACCGATGGTAGAATTGGTTTATTTAATACTATTAAGTAGGCAACTAGTTAATGGTAAAATTATGTCTCTCTTCACCAATGGTAGAATTGGTTTATTTAATACTATTAAGTAGGCAACTAGTTAATGGTAATATTATGTTTCTCTTCACCGATGGTAGAATTGGTTTATTTAATACTATTAAGTAGGCAACTAGTTAATGGTAATATTATGTCTCTCTTCACCGATGGTAGAATTGGTTTATTTAATACTATTAAGTAGGCAACTAGTTAATGGTAATATTATGTCTCTCTTCACCGAAGGTAGACAGCTGTGCTACTACTTGTCCGGGTAGGGATATATCACTTTACCTATTCCTGCCACCATAACGACAGATCAAGTTCTGGTCCGGAGGATAGGATACCCAGTAGATTTGCATAATTATTGGACTAATACCTCAGCCACATAATAGCGATACACCTACAACATCAATGGAGTCTTTAGGACACGAATATCTCTTATCATCCAAAGTCCCATGTGCTTGTTCGTTGACCTCTCACATAAAAAACTTGAGATAAATTATCAGATTGCAATTTACTAACAACGCAATTAGAGTCTTAAATGTTTAAAAATTACTTCCCATATTTTAACCGTTTCAAAAAATGTTGATTATTCAGATAGGCAGAGTCACAACCAGGGCACCCATGACTAGCCGAAGACACTAAGTCCCAAAATGTGAAAAATCCAATCCCGGGCAACATTTTTTTATTAGGAAATTGGAAAAACCAAATTTTCTTTTTGTTGCCCGAACCAGGAATTAAACCCGAGACCTCATACTGTCAAGTCCAACACCTGAGACCGCAGAGGCATAAAACATCTATAAAATATAAGCAAATAATACTAAATTCTTCAATATAACATCGATAATCAATTACTGGGTGTTTTGCGGTAGGACATGAGTGACCCCCAGTTTGATTGATGACATCTATGCGGCGCTAATCCCGTGGTATAATATCGAGCGACACAACCGCACATGTTCGTTTTCTCTACTAATGCCGAACAAATTGGTTTACAAATTGACATATATCTTAATCGGCTTCTATATTTTTTACTAGCTGTTTGCCCGTAATTTCGTCAACTTAGATTTTCATAAAGACTTTCGTCCCATATACGTCCTTAAGGGGTGATTTTTGTGAAAAAATGTTGACGGCCTATGTTTTAATTTACTTTTTAATCTTTAGCTGTATGTATTCTATATTTTAGCTGTATGTATTTACATGCACTTCAATAAAATCGGTTCAACGGTTTAGCCGTTACAAAGCGAGATACAAATACAGTTTCGCATTTTTAATATTAGTATGGATGTCATTATTTTTAGCCCCCGACGCAGTAAGAGGGGTGCTATAAGTTTGACGTGTCTGTTTGTGTGTCTGTCTGTCTGTGGCATCATAACTTCCGAACGGATGCAGTGATTTCAATTTATTTTTTTTTTGTATTAAATGTAACTTATGTGCCAGTGTTCCTAGATATGTTTGATGAAAATCGGTTGAGCTGTTTAAAAGTTGTGGGGGGTTGAAAGTAGGGAGATTAACCGATTTTTTTCCTTTTTAAAGGTAAATTAAGTTCTTGTGTTGGGGTTTTTTTTAATTTTTAATTTCATATTTTATTTTCAAGACTAGCTAGCCGACAGAAGTTAAGACAGAAGTCCTGCCCTTCTCCAACCTTATTCCGACAACAACTAACATAAAAAGTAATTGGCAAAATTGTTAAATTCCAATAACGCATGTTGCGATGACCAAAAGAAATAGTGATTTTTATATATAAGATGAATTTCTCTACCAAGAAAGGTAAATAAGTTTTTTTTTCAGCCCATATTAATTACAGAAGTATTGAAAAATGCAAACATTGTCAAGTTCAAAAAAAAATAAGATCATACATTAGGTTTCCTAAAAAGATTTAGGCGTGTATAATGTGTGAAAATTATAAAGTATCTTCATGCCTGTATAACAGAAAAGGCAAGCATAGGTAATCAGAGCACACGTCTAATCCTGAGTAATGTTATTTTTTTAGAAAAATAAAAAAAATATTCCTGATATTGCCCGACCCGGCAATCGAACCCGTGACCTCGTGATATCAAATCCAACAGATTGTATCAAAATTTATACCAAAATTGTAAAATTGTATCCAAGCAAATATACTTTTAAGCCATTATTTCGCTTAAAATTGTCAGTCTGTACAAGTTGGTATTTTTACCAATATGAAATGGGTATGTCACACATATACATCATAATTTAAAATCAGTGAAAATTGCAAAAACCTACCTACGAACAAAACGAGAAACCTCGATTTCCTAGGATCACATCATCAGATCCAGTCTTGGTAGTTTCATAGAGTATTTTTTTAAATCAGCTCAGAAATAACGGAGAAATCGATTAGTGTACATAAAAAATTGGAGTCGAATCTATAACCCTCTTCGGTTCATTCTTCGATTAAAAATAGCTAACAAGTGACATAAAATTACATTCGACCGCACTCAGAGAAGATATTTGTTTTTTAATGAGTCACTAAGTCAAGAATTTCTTTACAAAATTGTAGTATAACCATAGATTAAATGTAAATTGACGTCTTTGAGTGCGGCCGATAATATTGGATTTAACGTTCGTTAATCCACAAGTAGTAGTCCAAAAATAAAGGTCCAGTAAGAAAAGAAGTATCTTTAGGCCCATATCCCCGAAGAGGTCTGCAGTGGCACAACCAAGGCACCCACGACTCACTGAGGACACTAAATCCCACGATGTGATAGATGGCAAGTCTATCGCCAACCGGGCATATATCCAATCCCAGGCGACTTTATTTTTTGATAGAAAATTGAAAATATGAACTCATTTTCCTATTTTTTGCTGCCCGACCCAGCGATCGATACCGGGACCTAAAGAAGTTAAGTCCTACGCGGGACCATTAGACGACAGAGGCGATAACAATAAGAAGTAACGGTAACAAGCAAATGGAAAGAAGTGGTATAACTGTTGAAAGTTCTAATAATAATGCGGTAAAAGTTTCCAATAACACAAGAAAAGAGCTAATGGACTTAGAAATTTAATATCCAAATTATCAGATTTTGTTTACAGAACCGATTGTAAAATGTTTTTGTTTGAAGCCTTTGTTCCAACGATACTTCCATCTTTGTTTAAATTTTCCTCTGTCAACATTTTAACTGTTTCATTAAAATGTTTATTGTTACTGTCGCCTTTATATTGTTTAATTTGTTTAATGTTTTCGCTTAATAGTGATTACCTTGTTGTTTTATTGTTCTGTCGTACTCGCTTACTATTTGTAGGTCTCTGAATAAACTCTTTCTTCTTATACTTACTGTAAATGTTCTAATAAAGATCTTGAGGTAGCTATAAATTTTGTTAGTCAAAAGACTACATTAAATTTTCTAAGCACTCTAAATAGGAGTGCAATCATAACATGAGTAATATTTATGTATTCTCCTAAATGTGTGTTTGTCACCTAACCCCAAACCGGCTTTACCGATTCGGTTGAAATGTTGTTAGGATATTTCAATACCTACCTAGTTGATTTATATACTCTTTTGTAGTTGTTTTTCCTAGTTTACTCGCAGTTTTTCTTATCTTTCAAACCATCCCTGGACTTGAACCAATAATTCAACCAAGATTTAGACAAAAAGACCTACATTTTTTATATGATAATGGAAAGAAAACAAGCAGATGGAATTCCTGATGATAAGAAATTCATGCCGCCTAGAGACGCCAAAGCTGGTAGTGGTGCATTGCCAACCTGAGGCTAAAGATAACCTCGAGCAAAAGTAAGTTTACCGGCTACCTTACACTCCAAACCGGAACACATCAACGGCAAACATTGGACTTTACGGTGGCAGGTATAGGTAAGGCGGTGGTAGCAATCCGGATGAGTCGCTGCAAAACTCTACCACCTAGTAGGATGTCATGGTGCTAGCCTATATTACGGTGGTGGTGGCAGTGGTATTACGGTGGTAAGCCTGTTCTCGCCTTTTACGAGCTGCCTGGCAGGAAGACAGAGAAGGAGGCTGGACCAACACGGGGAATAATATCATCATACAAATGGGCAGATATTTGTATGTTGTGAACTGAACCTTAACTTCCTTGGTCGGTGACGTTAAGCGTGAATGCTAATTTAATAGCTAATTTTCACACCTCTGTGTCACATTTCAGTTTCAAAAACATCTATTCTGAGTTCATAAATTTGGTAATTTTTCTCGCATAATAGACTAAGCATTATATCCTCAAGGTAGTAGTGTACCATCGTCTTCTTCAGTGAGTCTAAGGTTCTTCTTATTATCAGAAAATCGGGCTGTTTGCATTTTAAGCCCGTAGGAAAACGTCTTTTTTCCATCCAACTCTGAGGTGTCGTTCTTATTGTCAGAAAATCGGTTTCTTTGCATTCTAAGCCTGCAGAAAACTTCCACATTTTTACTCTTATTCAGCAATTCATTGTTTCGCTTACTACGAATTTAACGTTTTTATTATTTTAATAGCCAGCGAAAAATTAAATGCTCTCCTGATGGTAAGAGACAATTGTGACCTATAGACTCAATAGAAAAATCGTGGCTGTGCAATATTCTTGAGTGGACCGGCATCAATAGCGCGGCAGAACTATTCCGCCTTGCAAGAACAGACGGACGTTTGGCGCACTGGCGGCCAACCTTTATTAGTGGAGAAACTATATGAAGAAGAGACACTATAGATGCTACTGCCACCCTACCTTCTAGACCAGAACATGACAAAGTCTTTATAGGGGCAGGAATATTTGATTATGATTAAAGGGCCCGAGCTAATATATGTATAGTGTTCATGGGCAACGGCTGTTTTCTTATCGAATTAGCAGTTTAATCCTTTCGTAAAATAAATATCTGTCCTTAGATAAAGGGTATCCCTTTTGGAGATTATGATCATAATCCTACTAGAGGACTAGCTAGGTCGAATATTATTCACCCTTTTAAATTTTGAGTCTGACCTAAATGAAATTCGAAAATGTAACCCACTTGTTTTAAAGGCCGGGTCAATTTCTGGCCTAAGAACTAAAATAAAAATCTGCTTATCCATTATAATTAGTCTAAAGTAACTCTAAAGCTCGACATAAAAAATGTACACTTCTTGGAACGTACTTGCCACTTTATACGAAGTTAGGCGCTATAGAAGATACTTTTTAAAAGGGTGCAAAGTTTTTTAGTGCCTCGGGTTGTATTGTAATATTTTGAAACTTCTAGGTCTATGTGAAACTAATGAAGAAGTTTGGAACTGGTTTATAATAGTGACTAGTATGATAATAAATAATAGACGATCCTAATTTCTAAAAACGAAGTGCTTATCCTTGCTTAGTGAAACATTGCTGTTTCAATAAAGCTGTAAATTTCATCGTTACTTACAAAAAGTATTGTCACATTTTTTTGATTTTCCTTCTTCGTTTCTGTTTCTTGTAATGTGTGTTTTGAGATAAGAGACTGATTTTACTCAAAAAGTGAAAATGCAGTAACTATTTATTTTCTGAGAAATATTTTTTAACCTAACTTTGTACATATTAATTTGGGAGATATATTTCAGTTTTATCAGTTTCTGTTTCTTCTCATTCCAAAAAAACTACTTTACTACATTTATGACTTCACTTAGTTGCAAACTTTGGAAATTTGAAAAAAATTTGGAAATCTACCTCCATCCTCTTAAGAATGGGGTGAAATTATATATATGACTTTCCGTAGTGTTCAAGGTAGAATGCCAAAAATTGGTATGGGGACTATTTGTTATTAAATAAAAATACGGTTATCCTTTTTTCATTAAACATCTGCCTTCAACCCCTTAAAAGAGAGGCGACAGTTCGTACGGGACTTTTGTCAGTTTTTATGGTACACAGCTAAAAATAATATACAGACTCTTTGTTGTTAATATACAGAATCATACCCCAATCCCCTTAAAAGTAGAGGATAATTGTATGGGGCTTTCCGCAACTTTCAAGGTGGAAAGCTGACTATTAAAGCTATAGGAATACATTAAATCTAATCCACATTTGAGAAAAAACAACCTCAAAAGATAAGGAGAAGTAATACCCACGGCCTCCGACAGATAGCTATACTAGGTTTTCAAAACTTAAATTCACTTGAGCTTTCAGGTGTACTCTCACACAAGCTTCAATTGAAATTTATGCAAATACGAAATTAAGATGTCACGAAATTATGTAATATAACGAGACTTCGTGTCACACAACTTGAACTAAACATATTTAGCGCCACCATCTTCACCGGCTTAGGAAATGGTGAAATGTAATGATATCACGTGACCCGATATTTCCCACAAATCTTCCGTTCCGATTCAAAAGTCTATAATTTCCGATTAAGCTTTGTTTCGCTATGACCGTTAACAGAGCGCAAGGGGAAACGTTCAAGATAGCCGGGGTAATCGTAAAAAAAACACATTTCTTTTATGGTATCGCCCCTTTAGTCTAGCAGTCTTTTTGAGGTCTCGGGCCCGATCGCCTGGACGAACAACAAAAAATAGGAAATTGTTTACTTTCAATGGATATGGGCGTGAAGATATTTTTTTTCCATGGTCAATTGTCATCGGTGGGTGGAGATATAAAATGTCATCTCCTGTGGTGTATTAAAGTCGTCTTCTGTTGCGAGAGCTATTCTGCAGCTTCTCTTGTTTGTGCTGTGGCAAGATAGGCGAAATGTGTAAAAGCCGTGGGTAAAAGCTAGTTTAAAATATAACCTTTTTCTTTTCCTTGATGAATATATTTTTAAATTAATTATTATTGTTGGTGGTTCATTACTGTTATTTAAGATTATTAAAAAATATATTGTAATCATCCTTGTAAAACGTATAGCAAAATTGAAAAAAAATGATATAAAAGTTACGTATACCGAGTCTGACTGATAACTAAACAAAGAGAAGCTGAAATCATATAAGTTTTCGTTTCAATTTCAAAAAGAAAAAAAAATTAAAGGTAGCCTCAAACTAAAATATAATTTGCGGCATTTATCATTGGCACTGAATGAAATTCCATTAATATTATAAATAAAAGTTTTTTTTTATGTAATGAGATAGCAAACCAGCACACGACTCTCCTTATGAGATATAGACACCATAGATGTTATAGGTGCGTCGCTATCTTGTAGCCAGGATGTCAGGCCTATTGTGCAAGTCTACCGGCTGCCCTACCCTCCTTTTAATTTCATACCATTATTAATTTTACAGATATGCATACACAGCTTCACACCAAGTCCCTTTCAGGGTAGGCAGAGAGTATCGAAAGCTAAATCTTTCGAATCTTGCAGACCTTTCTGGCTTCCTTCATTCATTACACTTTTTATTTTTTTTATGATATTGGAAGGCAAACAAGCAGACGGTTTTTCTGATGGTAAGAAATTCACGTATCCTAGAGTCACCAAAGGTGGTAATGGTGCGTTGCTAACATAAGACCGGAAGTGTACATATATAGTGGTAGGCCTCGAGCAAAAGTAAGTTTAACGGCTACCTTACTCTCCGAACCTGAACACGTCAATGACAAGTAAAGGCGTATGGTACTGTTACATGGCCTTTTCCAAATGTCTTTAAAAAAAAAAACACTTTTTATTAACCACTACATTTATTCACACAATTACAGTTTTTATGAACTTCCTAAATATTATTTTAAGATGAGAGAACAATTCGCGGCGGAGTCCAGAACGTAACTAACTAATAGAATAAATCAAAGAAAGACGATTGAAAATGATGCTATGTGAATATGCTAAGTTAATGGAAAATTACAGCGCCAATGGGAGATTGCTGATTTTTGTGGCTAGTATTAAGGGTTGTAACCGTACCATTCCGGATGGTAGTACCATTAACTCTTCCTAGTAAGATTTCACGGTGCTAGTGACGGTAAGCCTATGCCCATACTTAACCAGCTGCCAGATAGGAAGGCACGTCTGCCTTCTATTCTGCAAAGGAGCCCGGACCAACATTGACATCCGCAAAGCAATCCATATAGATTCATGGACTGAATCGTATTTAGCTGAATGTTCAATTACTTTAATTCAAAAGAGGTTTTTATGTATATTACACGCTTTAAGTAAAACATGCTCGCATGTGTTAAGGCGATGATGGGGTTTGCCTTTTTGATTATTTGTATCTAACGTCTAAACATGAGTATAGTACAAAGATTTTGGTGATAAGAACAGGAAAAGCGCCAAAATCAGGCGAGTTGTAACATCATCTAACAAGAGTTTAATGAATGCACAAGTTAACAGAGTTAATGATTTTATCTCTGAAAGTGATTAAGCGGCTACTAAAGTAAACAGTGTTTAAGTCGAGTACTTGATTTGAAATGCAAATGCGGCAAACTTCACTCCAGGTTGCTTTGGTTCCGTTTGTTAATACCCATATTCCAGTCTTGAGCTTTTAGCATGATATTATCTCTTTATCTCTATATCTCGTAAATTAATAACTAATGGTAAATAAATATTAATAATTAATCGCCTATATGGTCTAGCGGTTCAGTTGTTGGACTTGACTGCATGAGGTCTAGGGTTCGAATCGATATGGGCGTGAAGATACTTTTTAAATAAATATCCCTGGACGAGTCACACAAATTGAATCTAACCCCAAAGTAAGCAAATCATATGCTTGTGTTATGGGCAAGGCTTGGAACCGGTATGAAAAGTACAGGTTCTGTACCGGTATTTAGTGGTTCTTGCCATTTTGATACCTGGATACCTGTTCTAAAGTGGGCACCGGTACTTCGTATACCGGTACCGATCTGATACCGGTATCTAACAAGTACCGATACTAACACCGATAAAAACCAGTATCCAATTAAGGTACCCGTTAAATACAAGGTTTAAAATATATGATAATATGAAAAATACGTGGAAAGTATGAAAAACAACATTTAATTTTTCCCCATGCAAACTGCATCGGTGGAACGAAGTTCGCAGACTAGTTAAATATAAAAATGTACACAAATTACGTCACTAACTCGGAGATTTAAATCTTGACTTCTTAAAGAGCTAATTTATAAACCTTATTGACTTTTCAAAAGTAAGATTGAAGAAGACTTAGCTTCTATGATGTATCATTAATAATAGCAACTATTAGTATTACCTCTGTGTTACGTGTACGCCTACGTGTTAGAATTAGCACAGGAGGTCTTGGTTTGATTTCCGAGTCCAGTTACATATTTAGTTTTACAATTTCTAACAAAAACATTGCCCAATATAAAATAAGTGCACTGTAAGTGATAAGTTTGTCACTTACTGATTTGTAGTTAAGTGCCCTGCTTGAACATTTAGGTATTTTTTCGGGTATTTATCAAGATCCTGACTTTAAACACTTACACCGAATTCTGTCTCTTGATAAAACTGAGAACAAATACATCAAAGGATTTTTACTGTTGACCTTATTATAAAAAAATGTTTTAAGTCTGACTCATAAATTAAATAGCAAAAACTTCAAAAGACTTACCGATAAAATGAAGTAACAAAATATAAGACGAAAGGTTACAGGTTCAAAACCTGTCTGGGGCGAAATTTTTTCTTTCTTAAAAATTAATAGAAATCTATCCCAATCACAGGGCAAGTGCTAAAATAAAAATATGTTGCGAGAAACGAAAGTTATGGCCATTCTAAAATGTGAATTTCATCTGTAATGATGAACTCATTTGGTGGGTACTCAGAATTGTGTATCTATAGGACATAACAACCCGCGTTAACGGGTTAGAAAGGAATTAAAAATTTCGTCACGTTCCTCAATAGTAGTAGCTCAATTGGTTAGAGCATTTGTCGGCTTGAGACGAAAGGTTACAGGTTCAAATCCTGTCTGGGGCGAATTTTTTTCTTTCTTTAAAATTTATAGAAATCTATCCCAAGCACAGGGCAAGTGCTAAAATAAAAATACGTAACAAAATATAAGTCCAACTATTTTTCATAACTTGAATCCCGAAATGTGCAGTAATATTTGAATGTATGTCATCTAAGTTGAATTTTGATTTTGTTGACCAGCTAATTAGGTTACGAAATAATGTATTTTAATTAAAATATCGCTTAAAGTTCCTGTTGGTAAAATTTAAATTTCAAGAGCAAAGCACCGTGACGTCTTTAGTCGAGTTACAGGAGATTAGGAAAAAGAAAAGTTCAACTTTTTTCCATAAATTACAACGGATTTTAAAATACAAGAAGTTTTTTTTGGAAATATAGAAAGTACTTCATACACGTAATTTTACTAACAACAGTAGATCTACCTAGTATCTAGTAATTATCGTTAGTAAAACAATCGTCACTGAAAAATTCCATATCATTGCCTCATTTTGAACCCATTTTAAAAAGCAGGAGTTTATACGTTTGACTTCTGCATTTTTATGTATGTCAATCGATTTTTCAGTCATTTCTCAACCGATGTCAAAAAAAACTATTTTTAATTTGAAATAGCGTACTTTCAAGGTAGTTCTATTGCCACCAAGTTTGGATCTGATAATGGAGTCGCACGGAAATTGAAGAAAATACTTATACAATGAGTAGGAATGAAATGTATTTATTTGTTGAAATGCCTACCTTATAAAGGACTTGCTTGCGGGAAGACATGTATGTATGTATGTATGTATGTATGTATGTATGTATGTATGTATGTATGTATGTATGTATGTATGTATGTATGTATGTATGTATGTATGTATGTATGTATGTATATATGTGTGTATGTATATATGTATGTATGTATGTATGTATGTATGTATGTATGTATGTATGTATGTATGTATGTATGTATGTGTGTATATGTGTATGTGTGTATATATGTATTAGAA
>NJDC01002714.1:321878-332249 GCA_002245475.1 Calephelis virginiensis
ATTTTGAACCCATTTTAAAAAGCAGGAGTTTATACGTTTGACTTCTGCATTTTTATGTATGTCAATCGATTTTTCAGTCATTTCTCAAAAAAACTATTTTTCAAATAGTTTTTTTGAGAAAAAACTATTTTTAATTTGAAATAGCGTACTTTCAAGGTTGCCACCTACTATTGCCACCAAGTTTGGATCTGATAATGGAGTCGCACGGAAATTGAAGAAAATACTTATACAATGAGTTGGAATGAAATGTATTTATTTGTTGAAATGCCTACCTTATAAAGGACTTGCTTGCGGGAAGATATGTATGTATGTATGTATGTATGTATGTATGTATGTATGTATGTATGTATGTATGTATGTATGTATGTATGTATGTGTGTATGTATGTATGTATGTATGTGTGTATGTATGTATGTATGTATGTATGTATGTATGTATGTATGTATGTATGTGTGTATGTGTGTATGTATGTATGTATGTGTGAATGTATGTATTAGAAGGTTATTATAAAAAAATACAATATATTCTACCACGTTGCGGTGTGTAAATATTTTAGATTTATGACACATAGTAATATTCGAAGGTTACATTGAAGAATTTTTAAAATATGATTTCGTTTTACCTTAAATACCATAAACTGCCACCGTTTATAAACCCAGCGAGAAAAAATATCATTTAAAATTTTCCGCAAAAATCTCGTAGACGCTGTGGTCAAATAACTTCTTTCAACACCTTTTTAGAGATAGTCCTTTAAAACTATCAGGAATTTTCATTTATATAGGAATTGACGTACAATGTATTTCATTTTTAAGAATATTAAGTTTTTGTTTAGGCACATACAATTTCTCACTATTTATAAAATATGAAATTCCTAAACTTGTTTTAAACAAATGATAATGTAGTTTAAATTATAGGTTTTTGTTGAGCCTATGTAAGTGCTCTAATATATTGTAAGTGTTCCCCATCTTCTTCAATAGAACAATAATTATTCCTTTAATTAACACCAAGATTACAGACGATCTCCTGACGAAATTAATGGGTGTCGATTTTTCACTTTTCTGTTTTAAGAGCTTAACATTATTTTTCCTTATCATTTTGGATGAGCTCCAGACAAATTAATCAGGATGATTCACTTCGTCGCCTATCGCTCAAATATAAATACAGAGCAAAAGAGCAAATACAGATTGTCAAATTGTAAGTACTAATCAATACTTACAATTTGACAATCTATATTTGCTCTTTTGCTACAACGGGTTTTGAAATACAAGAAGTTTTTTTATTAAAATAAATAAATTAAGGAAGTTGGAAATATAGAAAGTACTTTATACACGTAGTTTTACTAACAACAGTAGATCTACCTAGTATCTAGTAATTATCGTTAGTAAAACAATCGTCACTGAAAAATTTCATATCATTGCCTCATTTTGAACCCATTTTAAAAAAGCAGGAGTTTATACGTTTGACTTCTGCATTTTTATGTATGTCAATCGATTTTTAAGTCATTTCTCAACCGATGTCAAAAAAACTATTTTTAATTTGAAATAGCGTACTTTCAAGGTAGCCACCTACTATTGCCACCAAGTTTGTTACTATTACTTTTTTTACTATTGTACTATTATTTAACTATTATTTTTCTTTATCATTTTGGATGAGCTCCAGACAAATTAATCAGGATGATTCACTTCGTCGCCTATCGCTCAAATATAAATACAGAGCAAAAGAGCAAATACAGATTGTCAAATTGTAAGCATTGATTAGTTAGTTTATTTTCAACACTTTTCACTGTACTCTCCTTTTAAAACTGGTTTAGTTCTTGTACGTGTATTTAATAGTCTTTACTTTTATCAATTCCATTATAGTCAACCATGTAATGAAATTTTACAATTTCTTAAATCACTCAGTTTTTCAAAACTTGATACATTTTAGGCAAGACAACTTTCTTCTTACGCTTGTGGTGCTTTGCTAATTGGTCCATAATTTCAACTTTGTTTCCGGTTTTATCCATATCGTCCTTATGTTCAATAAGGGCATGTAATTCAAATATTTTCACCAAGATAATAATGATGAATGTTGCATAATAATGATGACATTGACATGATAAATACGGAGCAAAGCAACATAAAATATCTCCAGATGCCTGTAGATGCATGCCTTAAATGGACTATGTATTCTTCAGTTAGACATAATCACATAAATTTATATATCTAGGAAGCTAGGTAAACATTAAAAATTCTAGTTTTTTCTAATTTTTGTACAATAGCAACTTAAATATACAAATGTTTTCTATAATTTGAAAGATGTTTTTAACGATTTTTAACCGAGTTCAAAAAAACGAGGAGGTTCTCAATTTGGCCGGTATTTTTTTTTATGTATGTACACCGATTTCTCCGTGGTTTCTGAACCGATTTACGTAATTATTATTTTGTTTGATGCGAAATAGCTTTGAATTGGTCCCATAAACATTTAATTCAGGTAGGGCTTTTAGTTTTTATTTTAAGGGTATTTTTTACCTATTTTCACCTATTCCAATGTTAATTTTTTTTAATTGAATCATATCAGCAATAAACTAAAAAGTATGAAATGAAAATAACTACGTTAATTGAAACAGACTTCAAAACTACAAAGTAAAAAATAATTAAGATTATAGTAGAAGATAGTATATAGTAAGTATTAAAAAGACTTCAAACCTATTAGTTAATAGCACATATAAGTAATAGGTAGTAAGTATATCATTAATATTAAATCTTTATTACTTTTAACGTTGTAGTTTTTAAGTCGGTTTTAATTAACGTAGTTATTTTTATTGGCATTTGAAAACCTGGTCTTGATGTCAAATTGCCTCTCAATGTCTTATTTAAATGAGTTATTTGTTTTATTTATTGATTTAACACTTTCACTTTTTGACAATACACTCATTTATGTTTAATGTACACCTATAATTTTGAGAACAAGTTTAATGTTTGTATATAATGTAATTTTCATGTTATTTGTAAATTAGTTTACCGGCTAGTTCAGTGGTGAGGACTGATGTCAAAGTGGAAGAACTGCAATGGCACTAGTAGAATATTTCAGTAATTTTAATAGCTAAATTATACTAATTGCAGATGATGAACTGACAACCCTACGTGCCTAAGAACAAAATATTATTACATTTCAATATGGGGCAACCTATTCGTCTGAGAACATGTTCCAATAAAAATTGTTCGAGTTTAAAACTGCTTGAAAAATAAAGCGAAACGTTTGATCAATGAAATTCTTCAACGAAAATCTGTGCTGCAACGATGTATATTTCGCTGTAAACAAATTTAAAAACGCTGTGCAAATTTAACTTTGCTAGACAAATTCAAAAGTAATCTCCGACAATGACTTGTTTATTTCCTGTACAAAGAAGTTCACGTATCATTGACGTTTGAACGCGCTTGCATGAAGAGTGCATTGGATGTTGAATCCGGTGTAGTTTTGCAATTCAAACTTCTCCTCATATCAGTTATTCGGACGAATGCTTTGCCAACCGTGCCACTGGTTTGTCCCAAGTGATAAACGTTCATTTTACGATATTTCAATCAGTCATTATCGTTCCGTTGGGTGCATCTGATTTGACGTTGGCGTGTTTCCATCCCATCTTTTGGTTATATTCATTCAGTAATTAGCGTAATTGGCTTATATCATACGTGCAGTAACTCATAACTACGTGGTAGAGCGATGTGCAGCAGCTGGCCCTGATTGGTACTGCCACTACACTATCTGCTGCCACTGTGTTAGGACTTTCCACTGATTCGTACTCCAGCACAGTACTTTACCCTCACGGGAAAGGAAATTGTTTTTATTTCACACTTGGCCATATATCCATAAAAGTAACGATTTCCTCTTACTACGAGGATATTATAAAACAGCAAACTAATAGGGCCTATTTACTATCTAATATCTAAAAGCCATTATTTTTTTAGATCTTTTCCCCAATATATTTCGCATTCCGAATATGTTTTTATATTTTTGAAAATTACGTCTAACAACACTTTTAAGTTAATAGATTATTATTCATATAAAAATATCGCGACTATAATGACTTATGGTTTAGAAAGAGCTAAGCACTACGTATCTCAAGTGACAAAATCTACCATAATATTGAAAATCAAAAGTTAATTATATTAGATTAATTTTGGTGTAGATATATTTTACTAAGCGTACTGAATACTATCTAATAATTTGAATACCTATTTTGGAAACACCTCGTACTATATTCTGAGAGGCTTCACTTTTACAAACTTAATTTCTTTTAGATACTTTAATCATGCCAAAAATACAAAGTATTCATAGACTTACATATTACATATGTTTCGTACGTAACTTTACTTAATCTTTGCTAACGGGCGGGTTAATTAAAAGAAAGATTGTTATTAATTGGCTTCAAAATTTTCGTACGGTCGCGGCTACGGGCATTGGGCTACTTTTAAAATGTCTGTAATGCATTTAGCGATTTTATCACAATAAGTTTAAACATCATACTAAGCTTATGCTAAACGTAAATTTAAATTAGTATAGATAAAATTAAAAACAAAATACACTCGCTTTTGCTTAAGACATTTTATAGTGAAAATATCTTAATAAAACTATGTTTTTAGTGCAAAATGATCAGGATTTCACCTGCATCCACTAATAATGTTTTGTTTAATAGAGCTAATTATATCAAATGAAAGCGCACCAATTACATACATTTTCATTTAAAGAAAGACGCAAGAGAAAATAATCGCTTGCGCTTGTGATTTATAGCGAAAATGTCTTCACAACACCTCATATGACTTTCTGATACAACGGGCACGATTCGTAAATTGTGTTCGTAGTACAACGCGACCGGTTTACTGGCCAGGAATTCGCCAGTATTCACTGGAAAAGTTTCTCTAAATTACTGTATTCGTGCCAAATGGACCGAACTAAAGCGACCTAATTTAGAATACGGCCTAGCTTGATTGTAAATTGCTAGGGTTGCCAAATTGATAGAGACACTGGCTTACAGCGCTTTTATCCGTTAGATTAAGAATTGTTTCCACTTTTATAGAGTGTTTAGGGTTTTGCAACGAATTGGAAAAATAAATTTGTTACCACAAATGTAAATATATACCTATTCAAATGTTCTGGGTTATTTTAGAGATTGTTTAAAGTTATTGGTAGTCGAGATAAGTCTTGCCTATTTTCTAAACTAGTATCATCAGCTTTATCTATTTCGGAGATTTGTATAGTTGGTACGCATGCATAACAAGCACTGTTGGTCCGGGTTCCCTGTTTAAAATGCAGGTCATTACCAACAAAACTACTATTCATGTTTGCAATACGCTATCAATATCTGATATGATCAGTCATTTATTAATTTCGTGTGTTTTTTTTATCTCTGTTTTGTTTATAAATTATTTGTATGCACAAACATTACCGTTTCCTTAATTATCAAGAGCTTTTTGATATTATTAAACAAAAATTATTCCTTTACTTCTAACTACCTGCAGTATCTAATAAATTAAAAAAATAATAGAAACGATTCTGTTTATGAAGTATTTTATTTTTTACCAAAAATATACTGTATAGGTGTTAATTACCACAAAGTCAAATCTTAGCGAAATCGAAATCGGAATTTCTCTCAATTTTTTTATATGCTTAGACATGATAGTAGACACACTGAAATCGGTATTTTGCATTTTTATTAAATTTCTGCTATTTATTAAAATTAGAATATATGATTTAACATAAAAAATATTATTACACTTTTTACCTGCTTAAAAAGTAGAACATCTACATTTCATAATGAAAATTATTTATGAACAGTATGTAGCTGATTATAAAATAATACAATAGTATTGATATAGGATGACTTCATTAATTAATCAACAGAACATAATTAATAAATGATTGCCTCATTGCTGTAAATTTTACAAAGTTATTTAACAATGTCAACGAGGGTTATAATTAAAAATAAATACAGATCTAGTTGAAAATCCATTAATATTCCGTGACAATATAGCTGTCATTTTGTGAATTAACTGTTAATTGCCCGTGGCTTTATTCGGTAATAAACGTTTTTTTTTATTTTTGTATGTTAATAAACGTACAAAAAATATAAAATTGACATATTTGCGGGGCTAAGCGATTACTCGGCCAATTACGAACCAATTTTGATTTGATTCTTTTTTTTTAAAATGCATTGTTGTTGTGTGTGTGTGTTGCTCATAACTGCTATTGGATGTTTACAAAATGTATGTGCGACCATCCCAAAATCAAGAATTATTAAATCGTGATGTAGCAATGAAGTAATTAAAGTCGGATTTAAGCATTTTTACTGCGTTTGAATACTTTCCATAAAAAAAAATGCTACTATCTACTTAACAATTTTAATTTTTTGCCTCCAAGAATTCCATGCTCATGTTTACGACCAATGTTCGTTATACAGATAATATGATACATTCGTAGGCGTCACGTAGTCTTACTTTAGCGAGTTTTTGCTAAGCCAAACGCAGGTTATTAATATGAAAATAATATTTGTGCATAAATGATAGTGCTTTCATACTGATAATTAAAGCAATTAGTGCAAAATTCCAAAACATCGAAAATGCACAACGTTAATATTCAAGTTTTCACTTCTGCTGGCATTCCCGGAGTGCAACTTTTCTTTTTTTTGTTGTGTTAGGTATTGTCAGTAAAAGGATCAAATGAAGAGAAAACCGGGACAATTGCAAGGAAAATGTGAAAAACAATACTTTAATTTTGCCTACAAATAAACTGTTAGTAATTTCAAGAGATACGAAGTTCGCCGGTTCTGCTAGTGCATTTATATATTTTAACATTAATTATTTTCTTCGACTTTCAGTTAAGCTCTCACGCTTAATAATTGGTTTTTGCTTTGGTTTTTGGATTGGGTTATAATTTAAAAAAAAAGACTAAGCACACATTGTAGTCACGACATTATATATAGACACAAAAGGCAAGCCGACAGTCGTTAGTCTGACCTGTCGGTGCAGTTTTTGTGTGCATTAGATAATTTTGTCTACGAGACGACTTATTCAAATTTTGTGTCTTCGTGAGTATGTATGTATTTTATTGCATACGTCTGTCTTAAAACAGTCGTGACTACAGTGTGCGCTTAGCCTAAGTACAGGCTTATTTTTACGCCTCAAATAAACGCAAGATGGTCTTCCTAATAGCAAGAGTCATTCCGTTGCCAACCTGAGTCTGAAATACTATGGCTTTTTACCCGCTTTGTAAAAAGGAGGAGGTTATATGTTAGGATGCCATTTTTTATGTTTATTAATTAATCTATTTTACCGCAAGTTTTAGACTGATTTTAAAAACATTTTTTTTTACTTAAAAGAACGCACTTTCGAAGAAAAACATTACAATTTTTCCACCTCAAAATACAAGATGCATGGTTATAACGTAAACAAAGTATAAAACTTGTTCCCACCGAACGCAGTCGCGTTCGCAGGCTGGCGACGTCATGACTCGTACCAGGTACGACGTAGCGTGACAATAGGTGAAGCATATTATTTAGTTTAGCAATACTATTTAAAATACAATACCATTTAAGACTTTACTCCCTTATTTTGAAAATTGGCCGGTCCTTTCAAAGTAATCATACGGGGTTACCAAAAATAAATCCAGAATTTCGTTAAAAGCAAAATAACACCTCAAGAAAAACATTTGACCAGTCTGTGATTCCGACACATCATTCGTGATTGCCTATAATTAATCTGGATTAACTCGACTTATCTGTGAGCTCAGGTTTCCCCAAGCCACCTCTATCTTCAGACTGCTTGAGGTCATTAGGAAAAATAATATTACACCAAACACAATAAAATGTAGCAGGTTTTTCTTATTTTCTCAATGATATTATCAGGCGCTTTCAGATAATGGATAATAGAAATAAAACTATTGTAAGAGAATTATCCTGATATGTCCTTGTGAGTATGAATATAAAGATGTATCTTAATATTAATTGCGTGTTACGATGTTTATCCGCTACTAACTACTCTGCTTAACCGATTTTGATCAAATTTACACATATTTTGCAGTTTGATCCAACTTGAAAAACAAGATAGCGTACATCTAAATTTATAACCAAACCCTAAGTCACATAAACGTTCGACCGGGTTTTGCTAGAACACCTACATATATGTAAGATGTCGATGAATGAGCATAATATGGCTCTTATGCTACACGATAGAGTCTTAACGGCAGAAATAGTTGAGGTGTTAGATCCCTACCTGGGTAAATTGATATACCTCGTGACATCCTACCAGGTGGTAGAGTTTCTCAGCGACTCGCCCGGATTGGTACCCACCGCCTTACCTATTCCTGCCGCCATAACGTTCAATGCTTGTTGTTGACGTGTTCCGGTTCGGAGGGTAAGGTAGCTGGTAAACTTACTTTTTATCGAGGCCTAACATCCCGGTTTTAGGTTGGCAACGCACCATTACCACCTTTGGTGTCTTTAGGCGGCGTGAATTTCTTACCATCAGGAAATCCGCCTGCTTGTTTGCTTTCTATTATCATAAAAAAAATATAGCTCCCTACCACCCGAGGTCTTGTTACCAGTTTTTACTATGCTCGCCTATTACAAACTGCCTGGCAGAGAGGAAGATGGTTTGTTCTGCTCAGCGGATCCGGAACACGATTAACGAGTTTTTTAAAAAATAATTTTATTCCTCATAAGTCATTTGAAATTGTTGAACATGAATTAGTTTTTTGCCTATCAGGTTTATCATAGCCTTAACCAAAACCTTTGAATTGTTGTTCTGATGTAACCGGTATGTGTCTATGTGCACTCTTATAATGAATGTGCAAGTGTATGAAACATTATCAATAATGTATTACTTTTTTGTGTGTTACCAACATTTTTACACTACCCTGTACCCACGAATTTATTCACTACTGTCTAAATATAAGTTTATAAAGTATCTTCACGCCCATATCCCCGTAGAGATAGGCAGAGGTACAACCAAGGCACCCACGACTAGCCGAAGATACTAAGTCCCACAATGTGATAGGTGGCAAGCCTATCGTCAACCGGGCACAACTCCAATCCCGACCAACATTTTTTTATTAGAAAATTGGAAAAATCCAATTTTATTTTTGTTGGCCGACCCGGGATTCGAACCCAGGACCTCTTGAAGTCAAGTCCACCACCCGGACCGCTAGACCACAGAGGCGACTAAATATAAGTTTACTTGATTTAAAGTATCGATATAAAAATAAATATAGGTAAATATAATCGATATAAATTGTAACAGCGAACATCACATTAAGATTACCTGTACATTCTACATTCCGGATTTCAAGTTATTTGGCCATGATATGCTGAGTGTTGTTACGTCTGTAAAAACTACAAAACGTATTGCTTGGAAAATTACTAAACAATCTGTTAAGCACATACTGCTTAGCAAAAAAAGAATGAAATAAAATTGGACAAGGCTTTAGCAAAATGTAGCGCCTAACTTAAATTTTGATTCTCATGTAGTTCCCGTGTTTTCGTTTCGTTCCGAGTAGTAAATAGGATAAAGAAGGCTATAATCATCCTCGAAAATGTATGTTTCGAGGACGATTATAACCTACTTGATGAATTAAAATAAAAATGAATTACGATCGGTTTAGTAGATTCGGCACGAATCGTGGTTGGAATGCAAACAGACAGACAAACATTGTTAAGATGTGTTGTGAGTCTATTACACCTTTTTATTATCCTTAATGTTCAGAATTATTTCTACAGTTTTATTTTAAGTATAGATAAAAATATTTGGACGTCTTTACTTCCCTTGAATCTGACAAATTGAATTGTATAACGCTATTTATAGCTATACTAGCTGTCCCGTCAAACTTCGTTCTACCCATTCAGTTTGTAAGGAAGAAAATTAAATGTTGTTTTCCTAGTTTCCTCTCAGTTTTCCCTTTTTCTTATCTTTTTGAACTTGCCCGAACTGAATAAATAATTCAAAACAAAAATTAGCCAAACTGGTTCAGACGTTCTCTAGTTTTAGCGAGACTAACGAACAGCAATTAATTTCTATATATCTACTAGCTGACCCAGCAAACTTCTACTACATAATATTTGATTGTAACAACTACTACATAATATTTGATGCTCCGATAGTAGTGCAGTTTGCCGGACACAGTGTAAAACATTCCAAAATCAACGACTACTAAGATTTTCCAATGGACCAAATTGTGATTCTAAACCATTCTCGAATCCCCTCGAACATACATAAAAAATTTCATCAAAATCGGTCCAGTCGTGTAGGAGGAGTTCAGTGACAAACACACGAATACAAGAAATGTATATACATAAAGATAGTAAATGTATAATAACGTTTTTCTGTTAGTTATTACCATTAT